>CM038145.1:168409885-168712837 GCA_021437245.1 Aegilops speltoides
ATGTAGTAGTCGCCGATGGACTTGTAGTTCTTGAGGACGATGGTCTTGGAGATGTTGCAGTAATCCCATCATGAAGTGGAACTTCATCGAATGGGGTCATCCACGGCTGTCGCAGTAAGGCAATCATCATCTCCTTGAAGTACTTGTCGATGGACTTGGATCCTGGGTGGTGTTCTCCAATTGGCGCTGAAGTTGTTCCGTAGGTTGGAGGTACAAACTCTCGCCGCAAAGCTTTTGTCTTGGGCCAACTCATGTCGTAGTAATCCAAGTGTGTGAAGCCACCATGCCAATGCGTAGTCGTGGAAGTTTCTTGTGGCGCACTTCACTTGATCTTCGGGAGGAACTTGATGTAGCTTGAGGTAGTCGCCCATCAAACGCCCCACCGAGGTACCTCGGTTCTTGAGTCCCATAGAAAGGAATCTTGTGGTCGGTGTCGAGGTCGTAGTAGCTCGTGGAAGTCGCGGACTTGAGCTTGGGTAGCTTCTCTTGAGTGTAGTCTTGAGGTTCTTGTTGGCGAAGATGCCGTATGTCCGTAGGCGAAGATGCCTTGAAGTCGCTCAAGAAGATGCCAAGGGAGATGGTGAAGTCATTGAGCGGTTGTTGATGTAGAGCTCTTGACCTTCACGCTTTTGTTGGTGATGGTGTCGATGCCGATGTGATCTTGCCGGAGATGGTAGCTCGGAAGATGTGCCTTGAGCGCCTTCTCTAAGATGAGGAAGATCGCCAGGACTTGATGAGGGCTTTGATCTCCTCCATTTTAGCTTGCATCTTGGCGCCGGAGTTGTTGTTCATGGCATCGAACTCGCCGTTGTTGTTGTAGACCGAAGATGAAATGCCTTGCCTATCCATCACAAGACTCGAGTAGAGGTGAGTAGGAAATGAGATAAACAATACCAAGTTACCTTTTCGCAATGTTGAGGATGTATCTCTGCTTCACTCAATGTGAGATGAAAGAATAGTGGAATTGGTACCGACTTGTTCACTCACACCTATCAAGTAAAGCTTATGGTAGAGCTTGGTGAGGATAGTGGCACAAAAATTTAATGCAAAATGTTAGCAAGAGTCAATAATGTTGAAAAGATTCACAAATTCGCAAGTGAGACAAATGGACCAATAGCAAAGAATGGCACACGGAAACACACACACGATAGATAAATGGGGTCGTGCAACCAAGGAATGAGCTCAAAATGTGGAATCCACCAAAACGCTCGTGTTGCACAACTCAAGAGAGACGCTAGCACGATTGCTCAATAGGCGGATACTTACACTTTGTGCACAACCTATAATATGCAAAATGGATATTCTTCTATCCCAAGTATGCTATGTATGTATGGTCCCGTGTTTTCTCAAGCATGATATCATATGATGTAGATTTTGGTATGGCTCTTATGTTCAATGGGGTATGATGCTATGGCACTTGCTCACGAGCTCTTTGCTCTTTTTTTTTGCTGAAAAGCTTTTTTTTCTCTATGGCTACTTTTGCACAATGCACAAACCAAGATAGCAATTGTGTATATGCGGGAACAAACTTGAGGCACAATGGATGATATGATACCAATATGATATGGTATGTATGCAATGGAAGGTATGGACCACTAATGTGCACAAGTAACGTTGCCGGCAATACTCAAATGGCTAGTCTCGATAGGTAAGTGACGCAAAATGGGCTAGGGGTTAACAATGCAATTGCAAGGGAATATACAAAGGTGTCGTCGAGGTTACCGTCCTTTGCGATGATGAGTGGCGGTGTTCTTGGTGTAGATACCAAGATGATGGAGACTCGTCCCTAAGTAGCCGAAACACCTTAGGAAACGGAAAACCACAAACTCACAATCTCAAATGACAAATGTCAAATGGTGGTAGCGGAAAAGGTGTGGAAGTTGCACTAGGCAATGCGGAAGTGGGATGATGGGTTATACACATGTAAGAGTTGTAAGCACACGGTCCCTAAGTAGCCAAACACCTTAGGAGACACAAGCCACAACTCAAAAAAGCTCAAACAACAATTGGGTTAAGTTGTGTTGTCGGTGTATGGTGGGCAAGGTTATGTGGAAGTGGTGGTGGTGGTGGTGGTGGTTGATGAAGAAGCAATCATTCCCTAAGTAGCCTAAACACCTTAGGAGACTCAAATCACAACTCAAACAACCACTAATGCTATAAGGAACAAAATGGGTTAGGTTAAGGAAGTCGTGGTGGTATATGGATGTTGTGGTGGAAGCCCTAGGCAAAGATGCCAAAATTCACAAAATTTTATGGAGTCAAATGATGTTGGTGGTATTTTTGTGGATGGGGATGTCAAGAGCTTCAAAACGAGCTAAAGAACGTCAAAATCGGACCCTGATGAATTAGTTATGGGCAAAACGGTGAAACTCGGAAAGCTGAACTGGCCAGGGCGGTAGTACTGCTCGGGAGGCGGTAGTACCGCTCGTGTCGGGATTTTTCGACTGTTTCGGCTAAAACAGGGCCTAGCGGTAGTATTAGCGGGCGGTAGTACCGCTTGAGGTTCTCAGCGGTAGTACTGGCCTGTAGGGCGGTAGTACCGCCGTGTCGGATTTTTCGCAGATCGAATCGGCGCGCGATTTTGGGGCGGAAATGGATGATTTCGGGGACAAAATGGAGGGATTTCTGGATGAAAAGAGGTGAAATTTGGGGAGATGCTAGATCCACTTGAAACCAAGCAAATCCATGGATCAAAATCAACAAAACATCATCAAACCAACAAATCACAAAAAATTTTGGGGGCTATTTTTGGTGGGGATTTTCGGATTTAGGACGAAAACAACAAAATCAAGCTAGAAAACACGGGGTAGGGGCTCCAAAAACGTGATCAACGTGGCTCATGATACCATATGATGTAGGGTGGAACCCTAATTCGTCGATCTTTCACGTTTGGAGGGGATCCTACGGAGGAACACGATGAACACGGGGAAGAACGGGAGAAATCACAAGGGAAACACTCAAGAACAAGTCCAAATCACACATCCACTAGACAATCAAGCACACAAGATCACAAGGTACATGAACAACAAAGGAAGAGACAAGGTAAGGTTCATCTCCAAGAGGAGGTCTTGATGATATCCTAGATGGATCTTCCCTAAAGAGGGTCTTGAATCCGCAGGGATCTTCTCCTAGATGGAGGTCTTGGCCTCCAATGGAGTAATGGTCTCTCTCTCAAGAGTAGAGATAGGTAGGAGCAAAGCTCACTTAAGAATGAGCTATCACTTTGCTAACCCTAGGAAGGAGGTGGAGGTGGTCTATTTATAGTCAAGCACGAAGGGGTAAGTGGGAGAGGGACAATACAAGGCCAAAGGGCCGGGTCACAGCAGGTGGCGGTAGTATCGACTCATGGGCGGTAGTATCGCTGATGCAGTAGTACCGCTTGCTTTGGCCGGTAGTACCGCTTGAGCGGAAGTACCGCTCTTTGGGTGGTAGTACCGCCTTTCTGACTGGCAGGTCCCTTCTTCCGCCTTCGCTTCCATGCTTCTCATGGACGGTGTAGGCGCCTTAGGCGCTTGCACTTCCTCGTCATGCGTGAAGTTCACAATACCTATGCATGCACACGACGTGTGGTGTCAAGTAGTATACCATCCTCAAAGGGGTCAGTGAACACGGAAAGGAGAAGATTCACCTTTATGTATGAGTAAGTAGTCGTCGACGTGTCACTTGCCAAATGGACTCTTGACATGGTGATGACCGTAGGATGCTCCGCAGACGTGACCTTTTGCACTCAAACGCTTTTGATGAGCTCAAGTCTTTGCTTACTCATGCTCCAATTCTTGCTTTGCCCAATTTTGACAAAACTTTTGAGGTTCATTGTGATGCAAGTGGTACCGAATTGGCGGAGTTTTAATGCAAGAAAAACGAGTCATTGCTTATTTTAGTGAAAACTCTCCGGTGCTCAACTTAACTATCCCAGAGTATATGACAAGGAATTGTATGCTTTAGTCCGTGTCCTACATATTTGGGAGCATTATCTTAGACCTCATGAGTTTGTCATCCATACCGATCATGAAACGCTTAAGTACTTGAAAGGTCAAACAAAATTGAACAAGGCCATGCCAAATGGAGTGAATTTGTTGAATCTTTCCCATATGTGATCAAGTATATTAAGGGCAAGGAAAATGTAGTTGCCGGCGCGCTTTCACGGATATGCACGCCGTCACCCAACTTGAGTTGAATGTTATACGCTTGAGCACATAAAGGATTTGTATGCTAGTGATCCATCTTTTGCACCTCATTATGCTAAGTGTTTGACGATACATCTTGGGAAAAATATTACCTCAAGGATGGTTATCTTATGAGAGCTAACAAACTTTGCATACCCTAGTCTTCTCTTCATTTGCTACTTTTGCAAGAGGCTCATGGAGGACTCCATGGGACATTTTGGACGCGACAAGACCTTCGCCACGCCTCCAAGAACTACTATTGGCCCAAGATGTTTCATGACGCCTCACGCTTCACCACCCGATGCTCAACATGCCGCAAAGCTAAGTCAAAAGCTCAATCTCATGGTCTTTACATGCCTCTTCCTATTCCTTATCAACCTTGGGAAGACATTAGCATGGACTTTGTACTTGGTTTGCCTAGAACTCAAAATGGAAAGGATTCCGTGTTTGTTGTTGTGGATAGATTTTCTAAAATGGCACATTTCATTCCTTGCAACAAGGTAGACGATGCTTCACATATTGCAAATCTCTTTGTAGAGAAATCTTTGCGCCCCATGGCGCATAAAGACAATCGCTCCGACATCGACGCAAGTTCCTGAAAGTTACTTTTGAAGACCTATGCGCCAAGCTCGAATCAAGCTCTTCTTCTCATCCGCATACCATCCTCAAACCGACGGCCAAACGGAGGTGACGAACCAACGCTCTCCACTCTACTTCTGCGGTTGATGAAGAAGAAAATCAAGGAGTGGGAGGCGGTTCACCCATCGCCGAGTACGCCTACAACCGCAAGAAGACATTTGACGACCGGCAAGTCACCCTTCGAGGTCGTGATACGGCTTCAATCCATTGTCCCCATTGGACATTCTACCTCTACCTCTACAAGAGCGCACCAATCTCGGACGCAAGTGCCCGTGCAAGTGATAGAGGCAGAGGTGTCCCGCCTTTCGATGAGATGGTGGATTTCGCTTTGGTGGAAGTCGACTTTGACGATCCGACCACGAAGCGTGGAGAGACGTCCGCGCTTTAGCAATCGCTAAACCAACTCCGAGAGGTTATTGACCACGCCGAGCACGATCAACCTGACCACGAGGGTCTATTTCCCGCGAGCAAACGAAGAACAAGCAAGAAACTGAGATTGCAATCTGGATATTGCGAATATAAGATGAAAGCTTTATTGATCAAGGTGGGGTTCCGTGGACGCCTTTGTCCGGTCATGAACACAAACGGCACGCACTGGTTGCAGCTATGGCGTAACTTTTTGATCTAAACAAAACCCAAGTCTAAACGGTGCCCTAAGGGCTGTATATATGGAGGAAGAGGGGTGAATTTCGTGGCCCTTGGTGGAGGGGTCCAAACTAACCCTATCTCTTGTTTCCCCACACATACGGACTCTAAAAATAGCCTATACTAATGTATTTCGAAATTACATGGGCCTGGCCTAATAATAAGGTGACGAAAGCACCTAGAATAGCCTATGGACTAATATTATGAAGTGGCATCTTGTATATTTCTGTCCAAGGCTTCATGCACTCCTTATGGTGGCTTCAAAGTCCCGAAATCATCACTTGTAACTCCATTCTTGATCCCCTACGCATGCAATCAACTCCATGTGTGTTCTTGCTCCAATGTTCATCCTTCTCCAAGCTAGGCCCTTCATTTGTAAGCAAAACAAATGTATCCATTTTAGGCAGCATCATATTCTCATGAACATTAGAATCATTACCAAGAAACGAAAGTACCTGGTAATTTAGTTGGCGTGCGCGAGCTCTAGTAATTGGTCCAGTATGTATAGTAGCAGGGTGGGTGTAACAATGGTATTGATGTCCTCATCAGCAAGCTACATCAAGAAGATGCATGAAGAGACAAGACAAACCATCGAGCGCCACGCATAAACGCACTCACTACCAAGCTCAATATCAACAAGCAACCCATGATCTTCAACATAGGCGATCTCGTGGCTACACCTTTCAAGGAACGCTTCCCCAACTAACGCAAGTCCAAACTTCTACTCGAGCCGATGGACCCTTCAAGGTGTTAGCACGCTACAACAACAACGCCTACAAGCTCGACCTACCAAGCCGACAAGTACAACGTGAGTGACACCTTCAACGCCAAAGACCTCTCGCTTTCCATGGTGATGAAGATCTAGATCCGAGGTCGGATCTTTTTCAAGGAGGGGATATGATGCCGATAGAGGCCAAGGTGTCCCGCCTTCGATGAGATGGTGGATTTCGCTTTGGTGGAAGTTGACTTTGACGATCCGACTACTTAATGTGCGAGGACGCCAGCTTAGCAATCGCTAAACCAACTCCGAGAGGTTATTGACCACGCCAAGCACGCATCAACTGACCACGTCGGGTCTGTTTCCGAGCAAACGAAGAACAAGCAAGAAACTGAGATTGCAATCGGATATTGCGTAATATAAGATGAAAGCTTTATTGATCAAGGTGGGGTTCAGGACGCTTTGTCCGGTCGCTGAACACGAACGAAGAACGCTAAGTTGCAGCTAAGGCGAACTTTTAATCTAAACAAACCTAAGTCTAAACGGTGCCCTAAGGGCTGTATATATGGAGGAAGAGGGGTGAATTTCGTGGCCCTTGGTGAGGGGTCCAAACTAACCCCATCTCTTGTTTCCACACATACGGACTCTAAAATAGCCTATACTAATGTATTTCGAAATTACATGGGCTGGCTCAATAATAAGGTGACGAGCACCTAGAATAGCCTATGGACTCTAATATTATGAAGTGGCATCTTGTATATTTCGTCCAAGGCTTCATGCACTCCTTATGGTGGCTTCAAAGTCCTGAAATCATCACTTGTAACTCCGTCTTGATCCCCTACATGCCATCAACTCCATGTGTGTTCTTGCTCCAATGTTCATCCTTCTCCAAGCTAGGCCCTTCATTTGTAAGCAAAACAAATGTATCCAATTTAGGCAGCATCATATTCTCATGAACATTAGAATCATTACCAAGAAACGAAAGTACCGGTAATTTAGTTGGCGCATGCGAGCTCTAGTAATTGGTCCAAAGATGTATAGCAAAGGGCTGTGGGTGTAACAATGGTATTGATGTCCTCATCATCCTCCCTTCTTGAAATGAAGTCGCCCTCGACGGAAGCTCATCTTTCTCACCCAAATAAGGCTTCAAATCTGCAATGTTAAAAGTGGGACTAACCCCAAAATCTGCAGGTAGCTCAAGTTTATATGCATTATCATTTATTTTCTAACACCTTAAAAGGACCAGCAGCACGTGGCATTAGCTTTGATTTGCGCAAATCAGGAAATCTATCTCTCACGCAAATGTAACTAAACAAGATCTCCAGGGTGCAAACACAACATGTTTTCTACCCTTATCTCCAGCAAGTTTATATTTAGCATTCTACACGCCAATGTTTTCCTGAGTTAACTCATGCATTTTTAAAATCAATTCAGCACGCTTCTTTAGCATCAAAATTAACCTTCTCCGAAGATGGAAGAGGCAACAAATCAATAGTTGCACGAGGTAGGAAACCATACACAACTTCAAAAGGGCACATCTTAGTAGTAGAATGCAATGAACGATTATAAGCAAATTCAATATGAGGCAAGCATTCCTTCCACATTTCTTATTATTCTTTAGAACAGCCCTAAGCATAGTAGAAAATGTTCTATTGACTACTTCAGTTTGTCCATCAGTTTAGTGACAAGTAGTACTAAAAGCAGTTTAGTCCTCAACTTAGCCTATAAACATCTCCTGATCAAGCGGGGTGTCCCGATCTTCGATGAGATGATAACTATCGATTTGGTGAAGACGACTTTGACGATCCGACTACAAACGCACGACATTGTGCCTTAGCAATCGCTAAACCAACTCCGAGAGGTTATTGACCACGAGCACAATCAACTGACCGCAAGGTCTATTCCTCGCAAGCAATCAAGAACAAGCAAGAATATGATAAAAGCAATCTGAATATTAAGTAGTATGTATGAAGTATTGATAAAGGTGGGGATCCGTAAGCGGTCTTGGTCTGGTCGTTGGACACAAACGAAGTAACACGGTTGCAATGGCTAACTTTAACTAAGCAAATCCCGTAGAAAAGCTACTAGATGGATCTACTTATATAAGAGCAAGAGGTGGCGCCAAGGAGGTGGAGGACGTCCCAAGGCAGCCTAAAACCAACCCTAGGTCGTACAAGGCCAATGGGCCCAAGTGGAGGTGACGAACACCTTTGGACTTGTAGTTTGACTCGGATTCTGGTGCAGCGTCAGATTGTTTCGTCCATAACTCAACGCTCCGACGGATTTAAGGTGATTCCAAATGTGTTGGAAAGAGCATGAAATCTACTTTCCAACAAAAAAGAATCACCCAATTGGAGTCCGTATGAAAAGTTGTTGGCGTTTTGAGTCAGGTATGTCTGTGCAGTCCGAATCTGAATCCTGAACGTGAGAGACTTGGACTATCATCTCTTGGCCCAAAAGTGACGTGAGAAGACTTTTGAACAGCACCTAAACTTCTCCTTTTCCCTTATCTTCATATGTGGATTGTACAAATGTCCCATACACCTGCAATTAGACAAAACACAAAAGTATGTGAAGTATTTTTGTTCGGATAACATAAATATATTATTGAATAGTTTGCACTAGAAATCACCGACAAATATGCATGTATGCAATATTTTGGTCTTATCCAAAATAGTCATGTCCTCATCATCCTCCCTTCTTGAAAACAAAGCCGTCTCTCGCTGCTTAATCTGAAATGTGGCTAACAAAAGAGACAAGGTGTACATGTTGTATATGTATACGCCATCCATTTTTACTTCCCATGATTTTTGCATATATGACACATGAATAGATGGGTAACTTGCATAGTTCATAAAATCTAAAGCCAACAAATTAGCACAAGAACTAGAAGGCATGAAAATATTGCAACTCAGTTTACACATATAAGTGAAGCTCTTATTTATTTCAAAAGATTGACAATGTTCATCATTAAACCATCCCAACATTGGTGAATAAACCTTATTTGAATCAAATTTACATGCTACAACATGCTTAGATAAGCAAACATGCAATGAGTCATTCGACACGGAATCATCACCAAGATTAGAGGTCATATCAAAATGATTAAACATTGATTCTTTTGCATCAACAGTTAATTCAATTGGTGCTCTCAAAATTGTTGGTATTTCAGTTGTTTGATCACATGGCAAAGTCAAATTATCAATATAATCCTCTAAAATTGGTGGTGTGATCAAAGTAGTGGGTAGCTCAACACATGATGTATCTGTTAACTATGCATCATTCTCATGTAAAAGTGGAAAATATGTACCTTTGTCATTACCTCTTATAGTCAACTCGATGATGCAGGCACTTTCGAGTGGTGATGTGTCACATGGTGGAGATGATGTAGTCCTCGCAACAACGGATGTGGTTGTCATAGTACACCTAGTAGTTGAATAAACATCTGTATCAACAGTTGAATGTGCACCGCGCGCTTGTTCTCCTTGTAAACACGCCGCTTTATTTCCGTTCACTTGCAAGCAAGACGAAACAAATGGTCCATAGGATAACACTCTTCATGAATTAGTATCTCCTGAATATTATGGTTTAATCCTCCCAAAATCTATCCATAAAATCTTCTTCACTTTCTTCTAAAAGTGAGTGCAATAGGGTAGTTTGTAAATCATCATAATATTTTGTTACGTGTGTCACTACCTTGTTTTAAATGTTCAGTTTTTTAATCATGCCACTAGTATAATAAACATCGATTTAATCTATCTCTCATGACATGTTTTAAATCATCCCAAGTATTAGGTACATAATCAGGGTGTAACCGACAATATTCACTCCACCAAACTAGAGCATAACCAGAAGTGAAAGAACCAACCGCAACCGTAACTTTTTACGCTCATCAAAATTATGGGAAGCAAATATATTATTTATGTCTAACTCCCATTCAATATATAAAGCAGGTCTAAAACGGCCATTAAATGGTGGTATAGAAACATGAACCTGATCATGTGCATTTGGATGTTTGTGCACCTCTCGTGATGGTTGTGGTATTACATAGGTGGTGGCATGTCTCCGCGATCGACAAAGCCCATGAATTGACTATGGATCCTGTCATGATTAGTAGAACAAGAAACAAAATCCAAAAATAATGTTCCTATAACTACTAGGATGTGGTGTTAAACGCCACAAGAAAGCAAACATCAATGTCTTACAAGTTCTTACCATGCAGCAAAAGTGTGATCGGCAACCAAGCATTGTCAAGTAACTCAATATTGAGTAAAGCGATTGTTGTGGGACGTTCGTGATACACGGTGTAGAAATATGTGGAGCTGGGTTGGCTAATATATGGTAGCAAAAATATAGCAATAATCAATTCAAAGATGCAATGTTGAATAAACGCCAACGACGTAGACGTGCTGGTCCTAGGCTAGACCGGACTAGAGACGCGAGCCTAGAACACTAATGAGGTCACGGCAGAGCACAACTAGCATCAATGAAGGATACTAAGTAGCTCTTTGACAGCAAGATATAAGTGAAGATCACAACGACATAAAGGAGATAATGATGAAAAACAATCACAAGGTGATATACAACAACTCTCTCTCCAACTTTTCTCTTGAAAAGTTTGAGCCAATTTTCTGATAAATTCTTTCAAATAATGCTACTAACTCAAGCTTTCCAATGCAAAAAGAATCACTAATTCCGAGTTGATATGAGGAGTCAAAGAATTCTAAACTGGCATGAAAATTGGAACAAGTTGTGTCCACGAACTCGGAGGCAAAAAGACCTATTTAGAAGCCGATTTTGAGGTGTCAAATATTGAACAAGCTTCTGCAACTATTTAGATGCGCCTCGCCTCTAGCTTCAATTTGAGTACTCACGGAGCCAAAACGGACTTCATATGAGGAAGATACACCTGTTTTATCAAGGCGCGCGAAACAGATTCCAATCCGAATTCTGTATGAGATTGATTCTAGATAGATCCGATTTTTTTTTCTTTCTTTTTTTTTCTCACTCTTTTTTTTCTCTTCCTTTTTCTTCTTTTTTCTCTTTTTTTCTCCTCTTCCAAGACAAACTAGATAAGATGCAGATTGGATCTGTTCAAGATGTGAATGACCTCAACTATGATTATGATAATGAACAGAGCAGAGCGCTGGTGGAAATTAATAGATGGGATGGTGGATGTTGAAGGGATAATGATGCAGCGCGGCGTGACTAATGTGAACAGAAATCTAAACTCTAAAGGAACTAGACACTAAGACCAGCAACCAACACGACGATGCAACCGATAATTCAACTATGCAAGCAACTAAGAAAATTGCAAAGGCTCAGACTGGCATTGATAAAGGATGAACAGATCTAACTTTTTTGTGGCTTTTTCATGGACTATAGGTATGAATGACAGATGCATCTAAACTATGAAAAACTGTAAAATCTCACCGAGCAACCCGAAAAACCATACCACTTGATAGAGGCGGTGTCCCGATCTTTCGATGAGATGATAACTATCGATTTGGTGAAGACGATTTTGATTTATCCGACTATAAACGTAACGACGCTATACTTTAGCAATCAAGTAAACCAACTCCGAGAGGTTATTGACCACGCCCGAGCACAATCAAACTGACTACGGAAGTCTATTCCTGCAAGCAATCAAGAACAAGCAAGAATATGATAAAAGCAATCTGAATATTGCGAAGTATGTATGAAGTATTGATAAAGGTGGGGATCCGTAGCGGTCTTGGTCTGGTCGTTGGACACAAACGGCAAACGGTTGCAATGGCTAACTTTTAACCAAACAAATCCCCAGAGAAAAGCTACTAGATGGATCTACTTATATAGGAGCAAGGGTGGCGGCCAAGGAGGTGGGAGGACGTCCCAAGGCAGCCTAAAACCAACCCTAGGTCGTACAAGGCCAATGGGCCCAAGTGGAGGTGACGAACACCTTGGACTTTGTAGTTTGACTCGGATTCTGGTACAGCGTCAGATTGTTTCGTCCATAACTCAACGCTCCGGACGGATTTTAAGGTGATTCCAAACGTGCTGGAAAGAGCATGAAATCTACTTTCCAACAAAAAAGAATCACCCAATTCGGAGTCCGTATGAAAAAGTTGTTGGCGTTTTGAGTCAGGTATGTCTGTGCAGTCCGAATCTGAATCCAGAACGTGAGAGACTTGGACTTCTATCTTCTCTTGGCCCAAAAGTGACGTGAGAAGACTTTTGAATAGCACCTAAACTTCTCCTTTTCCTTATCTTCATATGTGGATTGTACAAATGTCCCGTAACCTGCAATTAGACAAAAACACAAAAGTATGTGAAGTATTTTTGTTCTGGATAACATAAATATATTATTGAATAGTTTGCACTAGAAATCACCGACAAATATGCATGTATGCAATATTTTTGGTCTTATCCAAAATAGTCATGTCCTCATCATCTCCAAAAGTGGCTAAGAAATTTAGTATCACGATCTGAAACAATAGGCTCTGGCAGACCATGCAAGCGTAATAATTTCATTTAAAGAACAAATCAGCAACATTATCAAAGATCATCGCTTTATGACATGGTATAAAGCGTGCCATTTTCTGGAATCTATCTACTTTACAACAAATATGTTATCCTCCCTTCTTTGTTCTAGGTAAACCTAAAACAAAGTCCATAGATATATCCTCCCAATGAACACTAGGTACAGGCAAAGGTACATATAAACCATGAGGATTGAGTCAGGACTTAGCTTTTTGACATGTAGTGCAGCGAGCAATAAAACGCCTGGCCATCCCTTCCTCATCTTTGGCCAAAAGAAATGTGTAGCAAGTACGCCCTCCGGCTTTCTTCACGCCCAAAGTGTCCCATTAGTCCTCCTCCATGTGCCTCCTGCAACAACAACAAAAGATTAACGGAGCTAGCTGGAATGCATAGCTTGTAGCATCGGAACACAAATCCATCATTAACGCATAAACCTGTTCCATGTTCTTCCTTCAAATTCTGCAATACATCTTTAAAATCAGCATCATGCACATATTGATCTTCGATGGTCTCCAAACCAAATATTTTGAAGTCAAGTTGTGAAAGCATAGTATAGCGATTTAGACAATGCATCAGCAATAACATTTTCTTTTACCCTTTCCTTGTAAGTTTAATGACATAATGGAAAGTCTCAATGAATTCAACCCATTTAGCATGTCTATTTATCTAGTTTAGCTTGACTTTTAATATGTTTCAAAGATTCATGATCAGAATGTATAACAAATTCTTTGGGCCATAAATAATGTTGCCATGTTTCTAAAGTCCTAACAAGAGCATATAATTCTTTATCATAAGTAGAGTAATTCAGACTAGGCCCACTCAATTTTTCAGAAAAAGTATGCAACAGGTTTGCCATCTTGTAATAACACACCTCCTAATCCAATTCCACCAGTATCACATTCAAGCTCAAAAGTCTTATTAAAACCAGGAACTTGGAGTAAAGGAGCATGTGTCAATTTATCTTTCAATACCGTGAAGGCTTCTTCCCAAAGGTACCCCAAACAAAAGGCACATCCTTCTTTGTAAGCTCGTTGAGAGGTGCAGCAATGGTGCTGAAATCTCACAAAACGCTTATAGAAATTGAAGAGGCCAAGGAAACTCCTCACTTCAGGACTGTTTTGGGTTGTGGCTAACTCTCAATAGCTTCAATCTTGGCTTTATCAATTTCAATTCCCTGTGGAGTAATTACATAGCCAAGAAAGATACTGTCGGTGCAAAAGGTGCACTTCCTGAAGGTTACTAAACAAACATGCATCACGAGAGCATTAAAAACAGCACGTAAATGTTCCAAATGTTCTTCCAAAGATTTGCTATAAATCAGTATATCATCAAAAATTCAAAATAGACTACCACAAATCGGCCCAATGAAAGTATGTAAAACTTCGCTCATTAATCTCATGAAAGTACTAGGTGCATTAGTTAAACCCAAAAGGGCAATGACTAACCACCTGCATAATCCAAACTTATTTTTAAATGTTGTTTCCATTCATCTCCCAATTTCATACGAATTTGATGGTATCCACTACGCAAATCAACTTCTCTTTAGACATTGTAGAGCCACTAATTCATCAAGCATATCATCTAGCCTAGGAATAGGGTGATTTATAATTTAATAGTAATATTATTAATGCCTCTATAATCAACACACACACGCGACGCACTCATCCTTTTTCAGCACTAGAATAATAGGAACAGCACAAGGACTAATGGATTCGTGACATATAACCTTTTGTCGAGTAGCTCTTGTACTTGACGATAATCTCCTTCTTCTCCGCTGGATTGGTATGCATGGTGCACGGTTGGTAGTGATGCACGGGAATTAAGTCAATTTGATGCTCAATCCCTCAAATAGGTGGTAATCTCGGTGGCACGCCTTGTGAAAGACGCTAACCCTGCAAAATGTTCCTGACAAGGGCAAAGAGGAAGGCACGCCCTTCTAATGAAAATAATGCTTTGCATAATAAAAGCATAGCAAATAGATTTGCTAAAATCTAGCTCATCAATATCAGATTTGTGGGGCAAACATCAGCACTTTTCAATTTAATTTCGTAGCTAAATAGATGGTTTATTATTAGGCTTCATGTGTGTTGCTCAAATTGCTTGCCACAATCTGATTTTCACTCTTATTTTTCTCCTGCTACTTTATTAGCTCTATTAATATCATCTTTCAAAGACTCAACGGAGTCATAGGAAGCAAAGTAATATTTTTATCTTATGAACAAGAGTATATGATTGTTTCTACCATGGTGTACAGAATTTTATCAAATTGCCATGGTCTACCAAGTAACAAGGAACATGTTTGCATAGGTACGACATCACAATCAACATAATCAGCATATGTAGAGATACTAAAATGCACACTAACAGCACGTGTTACCTTAACCTTGCCGCTGTTGTTGAACCATTGGATGTAGTAAGGATGTGGATGTGGTCTTGTGGTGAGATAGCTTCCCACTATCTCCATGCTAGCCAAGTTGTTGCAGCCCTCCATCTATGATGACACGATAGAACGCTCCTTCACAACTCCTTTGTATGGAACAAATTATGCCTCTGATTTTGCTCATTGTGTAACCTGCACACTCAAAACACGTTGAGCAACTAAACATTCATACATGTCAGATCTTCAGCAGCCATGTATTGTGTCTCATGATCGTAATCATCTCCACCGTGTTCCTCATGTGTAATAAGAGCCAAAGTCTCCTCATCATAGTCACTAGCGGACTCATACCCACCATCCTCAGAGCAATCATCACACGCTGAGATTTGCATTCTCTCAAGAAATGTCCTCTTCCCTTACAACAACGATAAATAATATCACTTGTAGCACCAATGTAGTAGTCGTCGATGGACTTGTAGTTCTTGAGGACGATGGTCTTGGAGATGTCGCAGTGCAATCCCATCATGAAGTGGAACTTCATCGAAATGGGGTCATCCACGCCTGCTCGTCAGAAGGCAATCATCATCTCCTTGAAGTACTTGTCGATGGACTTGGATCCTTGGGTGGTGTTCTCCAATTGGCGTTGAAGTTGTTCCGTGTAGGTTGGAGGTACAAACTCTCGCCGCAAAGCTTTCTTTGTCTTGGGCCAACTCATGTCGTAGTACTCCGAAGGTGTGTGAAGCCACCATGCCAATGCGTAGTCGTGGAAGTTTCTTGTGGCGCACTTCACTTGATCTTCGGGAGGAACTTGATGTAGCTTGAGGTAGTCGTCCATCAAACGCTCCCACTCGAGGTACTCCTCGGGTTCTTGAGTCCCATAGAAAGGAATCTTGTGGTCGGTGTCGAGGTCGTAGTAGCTCGTGGAAGTCGCGGACTTGAGCTTGGGTAGCTTCTCTTGAGTGTAGTCTTGAGGTTCTTGTTGGCGAAGATGCCGTATGTCCGTGGCGAAGATGCCTTGAAGTCGCTGGCGAAGATGCCAAGGGAGATGGTGAAGTCATTGAGCGGTTGTTGATGTAGAGCTCTTGACCTTCACGTTTTTGTTGGTGATGGTGTCGATGCCGATGTGATCTTGCCGGAGATGGTAGCTCGGAAGCATGTGCTCTTGAGCGTCTTCTCGAAGATGAGGAAGATCGCTTGTAGGACTTGATGAGGGCTTTGATCTCCTCCATTTTAGCTTGCATCTTGGCGTCGGAGTTGTTGTTCATGGCATCGAACTCGTCGTTGTTGTTGTAGACCGAAGATGAAATGCCTTGCCTATCCATCACAAGACTCGAGTAGAGGTGAGTAGGAAATGAGATAAACAATACCAAGTTACCTTTTCGCAATGTTGAGGATGTATCTCGTTTCACTCAATGTGAGATGAAAGAATAGTGGAATTGGTACCGGACTTGTTCACTCACACCTATCAAGTAAAGCTTATGGTAGAGCTTGGTGAGGATAGTGGCACAAAAATTTAATGCAAAATGTTAGCAAGAGTCAATAATGTTGAAAAAGATTCACAAATTCGCAAGTGAGACAAATGGACCAATAGCAAAGAATGGCACACGGAAACACACACACAGATAGATAAATGGGGTCGTGCAACCAAGGAATGAGCTCAAAATGTGGAATCCACCAAAACGCTCGTGTTGCACAACTCAAGAGAGACGCTAGCACGATTGCTCAATAGGCGGATACGACACTTGTGCACAACCTATAATATGCAAAATGGATATTCTTCTATCCCAAGTATGCTATGTATGTATGGTTCCCGGTGTTTCTCTCAAGCATGATATCATATGATGTAGATTTTGGTATGGCTCTTATGTTCAATGGGGTATGATGCTATGGCACTTGCTCACGAGCTCTTTGCTCTTTTTTTTTGCTGAAAAGCTTTTTTTTCTCTATGGCTACTTTTGCACAATGCACAAACCAAGATAGCAATTGTGTATATGCGGGAACAAACTTGAGGCACAATGGATGATATGATACCAATATGATATGGTATGTATGCAATGGAAGGTATGGACCACTAATGTGCACAAGTAACGCTGCGGCAATACTCAAATGGCTAGTCTCGATAGGTAAGTGACGCAAAATGGGCTAGGGGTTAACAATGCAATTGCAAGGGAATATACAAAGGTGTCGTCGAGGTTACCGTCCTTTGCGATGATGAGTGGCGGTGTTCTTGGTGTAGATACCAAGATGATGGAGACTCGTCCCTAAGTAGCCGAAACACCTTAGGAAACGGAAAAACCACAAACTCACAATCTCAAATGACAAATGTCAAATGGTGGTAGCGGAAAGCGGTGGTGGTGTTGCACTAGGCAATGCGGAAGTGGGATGATGGGTTATACACGATGTAAGAGTTGTAAGCACACGGTCCCTAAGTAGCCGAAACACCTTAGGAGACACAAGCCACAACTCGAAAAAAGCTCAAACAACAATTGGGTTAAGTTGTGTTGTCGAAAGTGTATGGTGGGCAAGGTTATGTGGAAGTGGTGGTGGTGGTGGTGGTGGTTGATGAAGAAGCAACCGTCCCTAAGTAGCCTAAACACCTTAGGAGACTCAAATCACAACTCAAACAACCACTAATGCTATAAGGAACAAAATGGGTTAGGTTGCGGAAGTCGGTGGTGGTTATGCGGATGTTGTGGTGGAAGCCCTAGGCAAAGATGCCAAAATTCACAAAATTTTATGGAGTCAAATGATGTTGGTGGTATTTTTGTGGGATGGGGGATGTCAAGAGCTTCAAAACGAGCTAAAGAACGTCAAAATCGGACTCCGGATGAATTAGTTATGGGCAAAACGGTGAAACTCGGAAAGCTGAAACTGGCCAGGGCGGTAGTACCGCTCGGGAGGGCGGTAGTACCGCTCGTGTCGGGATTTTTCGACTGTTTCGGCTAAAACAGGGCCTAGCGGTAGTACCGTTAGCGGGGCGGTAGTACCGCTTGAGGTTCTCAGCGGTAGTACCGCTCTGTAGGGCGGTAGTACCGCTCGTGTCGGGATTTTTCGCAGATCGAATCGGGGCGCGATTTTGGGGCGGAAATGGATGATTTCGGGGACAAAAATGGAGGGATTTCGTGGATGAAAAGAGGTGAAATTTGGGGAGATGCTAGATCCACTTGAAACCAAGCAAATCCATGGATCAAAATCAACAAAACATCATCAAACCAACAAATCACAAAAAATTTTGGGGGCTATTTTTGGTGGGGATTTTCGGATTTAGGACGAAAACAACAAAATCAAGCTAGAAAACACGGGTAGGGGCTCCAAAACGTGATCAACGTGGCTCATGATACCATATGATAGGGTGGAACCCTAATTCGTCGATCTTTCACGTTTGGAGGGGATCCTACGGAGGAACACGATGAACACGGGGAAGAACGGGGAGAAATCACAAGGGGAAACACTCAAGAACAAGTCCAAATCACACATCCACTAGACAATCAAGCACACAAGATCACAAGGTACATGAACAACAAAGGGAGAGATACAAGGTAAGGTTCATCTCCAAGAGGAGGTCTTGATGATATCCTAGATGGATCTTCCCTAAAGAGGGGTCTTGAATCCGCAGGGGATCTTCTCCTAGATGGAGGTCTTGGCCTCCAATGGAGTAATGGTCTCTCTCTCAAGAGTAGAGATAGGTAGGAGCAAAGCTCACTTAAGAATGAGCTATCACTTTGCTAACCCTAGGAAGGAGGTGGAGGTGGTCTATTTATAGTCTAAGCCACGAAGGGGTAAGTGGGAGAGGGATACAAGGCCAAAGGGCTGCTACAAGACAGGCAGGCGGTAGTATCGACTCATGGGCGGTAGTACCGCTTGAGCGGTAGTACCGCTTGCTTGGGCGGTAGTACCGCTGAGCGGTAGTACCGCTTCCTTTGGGTGGTAGTACCGCCTTTCTGGACTGGGCAGGTCCTTCTTCTTCCGTCTTCGCTTCCATGCTTCTCTTCTCGCGGACGGTGTAGGCGTTCCTAGGCGCTTGCACTCCTCCTCGTCATGCGTGAAGCTCCGACAATACCTATGCATGCACACGAGTGGAGTGTCAAGTAGTATACCATCCTCAAAGGGGTCAAGTGAACACGTGTAAAGGAGAAGATTCACCTTTATGTATGAGAAGTAGAGGTCGCACGTGTCACTTGCCAAATGGACTCTTGACATGGTGATGACCGTAGGATGCTCCGCATCAGGACCTTTTGCACTCAAACGCTTTTGATGAGCTCAAGTCTTTGCTTACTCATGCTCCAATTCTTGCTTTGCCCAATTTTGACAAAACTTTTGAGGTTCATTGTGATGCAAGTGGTACCGGAATTGGCGGAGTTTTAATGCAAGAAAAACGAGTCATTGCTTATTTTAGTGAAAAACTCTCCGGTGCTCAACTTAACTATCCCGTATATGACAAGGAATTGTATGCTTTAGTCCGTGTCCTACATATTTGGGAGCATTATCTTAGACCTCATGAGTTTGTCATCCATACCGATCATGAAACGCTTAAGTACTTGAAAGGTCAAACAAAATTGAACAAGCGTCATGCCAAATGGAGTGAATTTGTTGAATCTTTCCCATATGTGATCAAGTATATTAAGGGCAAGGAAAATGTAGTTGCCGATGCGCTTTCACGCATATGCACGCTCGTCACCCAACTTGAGTTGAATGTTATACGCTTTGAGCACATAAAGGATTTGTATGCTAGTGATCCATCTTTTGCACCTCATTATGCTAAGTGTTTGACGCATACATCTTGGGAAAAATATTACCTCAAGGATGGTTATCTTATGAGAGCTAACAAACTTTGCATACCCTAGTCTTCTCTTCATTTGCTACTTTTGCAAGAGGCTCATGGAGGACTCATGGGACATTTTGGACGCGACAAGACCTTCGCCACGCTCTCCAAGAACTACTATTGGCCCAAGATGTTTCGCGACGTCTCACGCTTCACCACCCGATGCTCAACATGCCGCAAAGCTAAGTCAAAAGCTCAATCTCATGGTCTTTACATGCCTCTTCCTATTCCTTATCAACCTTGGGAAGACATTAGCATGGACTTTGTACTTGGTTTGCCTAGAACTCAAAATGGAAAGGATTCCGTGTTTGTTGTTGTGGATAGATTTTCTAAAATGGCACATTTCATTCCTTGCAACAAGGTAGACGATGCTTCACATATTGCAAATCTCTTTTGTAGAGAAATCTTGCGCCTCCATGGCGTACAAAGACAATCGTCTCCGACCGCGACGTCAAGTTCCTGAGTTACTTTTGGAAGACCCTATGCGCCAAGCTCGGAATCAAGCTCTTCTTCTCATCCGCATACCATCCTCAAACCGACGGCCAAACGGAGGTGACGAACCGAACGCTCTCCACTCTACTTCGCGTGTTGATGAAGAAGAAAATCAAGGAGTGGGAGGCGTGTCTACCCATCGCCGAGTACGCCTACAACCGCGCAAGACATTTGACGACCGGCAAGTCACCCTTCGAGGTCGTATACGGCTTCAATCCATTGTCCCCATTGGACATTCTACCTCTACCTCTACAAGAGCGCACCAATCTCGACGCAAGTGCCCGTGCAAGTGATAGAGGCAGAGGTGTCCCGTCTTTCGATGAGATGGTGGATTTCGCTTTGGTGGAAGTCGACTTTGACGATCCGACTACGAGCGTGCGAGGACGCCGCGCTTTAGCAATCGCTAAACCAACTCCGAGAGGTTATTGACCACGCCGAGCACGATCAACCTGACCACGAGGGTCTATTTCCTGCGAGCAAACGAAGAACAAGCAAGAAACTGAGATTGCAATCTGGATATTGCGAATATAAGATGAAAGCTTTATTGATCAAGGTGGGGTTCCGTGACGCCTTTGTCTGGTCGTTGAACACAAACGGCATGCGCGAAGTTGCAGCTATGGCGAACTTTTGATCTAAACAAAACCCAAGTCTAAACGGTGCCCTAAGGGCTGTATATATGGAGGAAGAGGGGGTGAATTTCGTGGCCCTTGGTGGAGGGGTCCGAAACTAACCCTATCTCTTGTTTCCCCACACATACGGACTCTAAAAATAGCCTATACTAATGTATTTCGAAATTACATGGGCCTGGCCCAATAATAAGGTGACGCAGCACCTAGAATAGCCTATGGACGAATATTATGAAGTGGCATCTTGTATATTTCGTCCAAGGCTTCATGCACTCCTTATGGTGGCTTCAAAGTCCTGAAATCATCACTTGTAACTCCATTCTTGATCCCCTTGCGCATGCAATCAACTCCATGTGTGTTCTTGCTCCAATGTTCATCCTTCTCCAAGCTAGGCCCTTCATTTGTAAGCAAAACAAATGTATCCATTTTAGGCAGCATCATATTCTCATGAACATTAGAATCATTACCAAGAAACGAAAGTACCTGGTAATTTAGTTGGCGTGCGCGAGCTCTAGTAATTGGTCCAGTATGTATAGTAGCAGGGGCTGTGGGTGTAACAATGGTATTGATGTCCTCATCAGCAAGCTACATCAAGAAGATGCATGAAGAGACAAGACAAACCATCGAGCGCCACGTACAACGACTCACTACCAAGCTCAATATCAACAAGCAACCCATGATCTTCAACATAGGCGATCTCGTGTGGCTACACCTTCGCAAGGAACGCTTCCCCAACGAACGCAAGTCCAAACTTCTACCTCGAGCCGATGGACCCTTCAAGGTGTTAGCACGCTACAACAACAACGCCTACAAGCTCGACCTACCAAGCGACAAGTACAACGTGAGTGACACCTTCAACGTCAAAGACCTCTCGCCTTTCCATGGTGATGAAGATCTAGATCCGAGGTCGGATCTTTTCGAAGGGAGGGGATATGATGCTGATAGAGGCCAAGGTGTCCCGTCTTTCGATGAGATGGTGGATTTCGCTTTGGTGGAAGTTGACTTTGACGATCCGACTACGAATGTGCGAGGACGTTGTGCCTTAGCAATCGCTAAACCAACTCCGAGAGGTTATTGACCACGCCGAAGCACGATCAACCTGACCACGAAGGTCTGTTTCCTGCGAGCAAACGAAGAACAAGCAAGAAACTGAGATTGCAATCTGGATATTGCGAATATAAGATGAAAGCTTTATTGATCAAGGTGGGGTTCTGTGACGCCTTTGTCTGGTCGTTGAACACGAACGAAGAACGCGAAGTTGCAGCTAAGGCGAACTTTTAATCTAAACAAAACCCAAGTCTAAACGGTGCCCTAAGGGCTGTATATATGGAGGAAGAGGGGGTGAATTTCGTGGCCCTTGGTGGAGGGGTCCAAACTAACCCTATCTCTTGTTTCCCACACATACGGACTCTAAAATAGCCTATACTAATGTATTTCGAAATTACATGGGCCTGGCCCAATAATAAGGTGACGAAAGCACCTAGAATAGCCTATGGACGAATATTATGAAGTGGCATCTTGTATATTTCGTCCAAGGCTTCATGCACTCCTTATGGTGGCTTCAAAGTCCTGAAATCATCACTTGTAACTCCGTTTTGATCCCTGCGCATGCCATCAACTCCATGTGTGTTCTTGCTCCAATGTTCATCCTTCTCCAAGCTAGGCCCTTCATTTGTAAGCAAAACAAATGTATCCAATTTAGGCAGCATCATATTCTCATGAACATTAGAATCATTACCAAGAAACGAAAGTACCTGGTAATTTAGTTGGCGTCTTGTGAGCTCTAGTAATTGGTCCAGTATGTATAGCAGCAGGGGCTGTGGGTGTAACAATGGTATTGATGTCCTCATCATCCTCCCCTTCTTGAAATGAAGTCGTCCTCGACGGAAGCTCATCTTTCTCACCCAAATAAGGCTTCAAATCTGCAATGTTAAAAGTGGGACTAACCCCAAAATCTGCAGGTAGCTCAAGTTTATATGCATTATCATTTATTTTCTCTAACACCTTAAAAGGACCAGCAGCACGTGGCATTAGCTTTGATTTTGCAAATCAGAAATCTATCCTCACGCAAATGTAACCAAACAAGATCTCCGGTGCAAACACAACATGTTTTCTACCCTTATCTCCAGCAAGTTTATATTTAGCATTCATACGCTCAATGTTTTCCTGAGTTAACTCATGCATTTTTAAAATCAATTCAGCACGTTCTTTAGCATCAAAATTAACCTTCTCCGAAGATGGAAGAGGCAACAAATCAATAGTTGCACGAGGTAGGAAACCATACACAACTTCAAAAGGGCACATCTTAGTAGTAGAATGCAATGAACGATTATAAGCAAATTCAATATGAGGCAAGCATTCCTTCCACATTTTCTTATTATTCTTTAGAACAGCCCTAAGCATAGTAGAAAATGTTCTATTGACTACTTCAGTTTGTCCATCAGTTTGGGGGTGACAAGTAGTACTAAAAAGCAGTTTAGTCCCCAACTTAGCCCATAAACATCTCCTGATCGAAGCGGGGGTGTCCCGATCTTTCGATGAGATGATAACTATCGATTTGGTGAAGACGACTTTGACGATCCGACTACAAACGTGCACGACATTGTGCCTTAGCAATCGCTAAACCAACTCCGAGAGGTTATTGACCACGCCGGAGCACAATCAACCTGACCGCGAAGGTCTATTCCTGCAAGCAATCGAAGAACAAGCAAGAATATGATAAAAGCAATCTGAATATTGCGAGTATGTATGAAGTATTGATAAAGGTGGGGATCCGTAAGCGGTCTTGGTCTGGTCGTTGGACACAAACGAAGTACACGAAGTTGCAATGGCTAACTTTTAACTAAGCAAATCCTCAGAGAAAAGCTACTAGATGGATCTACTTATATAAGAGCAAGAGGTGGCGGCCAAGGAGGTGGGAGGACGTCCCAAGGCAGCCTAAAACCAACCCTAGGTCGTACAAGGCCAATGGGCCCAAGTGGAGGTGACGTAACACCTTTGGACTTGTAGTTTGACTCGGATTCTGGTGCAGCGTCAGATTGTTTCGTCCATAACTCAACGCTCCGGACGGATTTTAAGGTGATTCCAAATGTGTTGGAAAGAGCATGAAATCTACTTTCCAACAAAAAAAGAATCACCCAATTCGGAGTCCGTATGAAAAAGTTGTTGGCGTTTTGATCAGGTATGTCTGTGCAGTCCGAATCTGAATCCCGAACGTGAGAGACTTGGACTCTATCTTCTCTTGGCCCAAAAGTGACGTGAGAAGACTTTTTGAACAGCACCTAAACTTCTCCTTTTCCCTTATCTTCATATGTGGATTGTACAAATGTCCCATACACCTGCAATTAGACAAAACACAAAAGTATGTGAAGTATTTTTGTTCTGGATAACATAAATATATTATTGAATAGTTTGCACTAGAAATCACCTGACAAATATGCATGTATGCAATATTTTTGGTCTTATCCAAAATAGTCATGTCCTCATCATCCTCCCCTTCTTGAAAACAAAGCCGTCCTCGGCGTTGCTTAATCTGAAATGTGGCTAACAAAAGAGACAAGGTGTACATGTTGTATATGTATACGTCATCCATTTTTACTTCCCATGATTTTTGCATATATGACACATGAATAGATGGGTAACTTGCATAGTTCATAAAATCTAAAGCCAACAAATTAGCACAAGAACTAGAAGGCATGAAAATATTGCAACTCAGTTTACACATATAAGTGAAGCTCTTATTTATTTCAAAAGATTGACAATGTTCATCATTAAACCATCCCAACATTGGTGAATAAACCTTATTTGAATCAAATTTACATGCTACAACATGCTTAGATAAGCAAACATGCAATGAGTCATTCGACACGGAATCATCACCAAGATTAGAGGTCATATCAAAATGATTAAACGTTGATTCTTTTGCATCAACAGTTAATTCAATTGGTGCTCTCAAAATTGTTGGTATTTCAGTTGTTTGATCACATGGCAAAGTCAAATTATCAATATAATCCTCTAAAATTGGTGGTGTGATCAAAGTAGTGGGTAGCTCAACACATGATGTATTCAAGTTAACTAGGCGTGCATCATTCTCATGTAAAAGTGGAAAATATGTACCTTTGTCATTACCTCTTATAGTCAACTCAGATGATGCAGGCACTCTCGATGGTGATGTGTCACATGGTGGAGATGATGTAGTCCTCGCAACAACGGATGTGGTTGTCATAGTACACCTAGTAGTTGAATAAACATCTGTATCAACAGTTGGAATGTGCACCGTGCGCTTGTTCTCCTTGTGGGCAACACGTCGTTTTATTTCCGGTTCAGCTTTGCAAGCAAGACGAAACAAATGGTCCATAGGATAACACTCTTCATGAATTAGTATCTCCTGAATATTATGGTTTAATCCTCCCCAAAATCTATCCATAAAATCTTCTTCACTTTCTTCTAAAAGTGAGTGCAATAGGGTAGTTTGTAAATCATCATAATATTTTGTTACGGTGTCACTACCTTGTTTTAAATGTTCCAGTTTTTTAATCATGCCACGAGTATAATAAACATCGATTTAATCTATCTCTCATGACATGTTTTAAATCATCCCAAGTATTAGGTACATAATCAGGGTGTAACCGACAATATTCACTCCACCAAACTAGAGCATAACCAGTGAAAGAACCAACCGCAACCGTAACTTTTTACGCTCATCAAAATTATGGGAAGCAAATATATTATTTATGTCTAACTCCCATTCAATATATAAAGCAGGTCTAAAACGGCCATTAAATGGTGGTATAGAAACATGAACCTGATCATGTGCATTTGGATGTTTGTGCACCTCTCGTGATGGTTGTGGTATTTACATAGGTGGTGGCATGTCTCCCGCGATCGACAAAGCCCATGAATTGACTATGGATCCTGTCATGATTAGTAGAACAAGAAACAAAATCCAAAAATAATGTTCCTATAACTACTAGGATGTGGTGTTAAAACGCTCACAGTAAAGCAAACATCAATGTCTTACAAGTTCTTACCATGCAGCAGGCGGTGATCGGCAACCAGTATTGTCAAGTAACTCCGAATATTGAGTAAAGCGATTGCCAGGGGGACGTTCGTATACACGGTGTAGAAATATGTGGAGCTGGGTTGGCTATATATGGTAGCAAAAATATAGCAATAATCAATTCAAAGATGCAATGTTGAATAAACGCTCAACGACGGTACTGTGCTGGTCCTAGGCTAGACCGGACTAGAGACGCGAGCCTAGAACACTAATGAGGTCACGGCGTAGCACAACTAGCATCAATGAAGGATACTAAGTAGCTCTTGACAGCAAGATATAAGTGAAAATCACAACGACAGTGGAGATAATGATGAAAAACAACTGCCAAGCAGGACATACAACAACTCTCTCTCCAACTTTTCTCTTGAAAAGTTTGAGCCAATTTTCTGATAAATTCTTTCAAATAATGCTACTAACTCAAGCTTTCCAATGCAAAAAGAATCACTCAATTCCGAGTTGATATGAGGAGTCAAAGAATTCTAAAACTGGCATGAAAAATTGGAACAAGTTGTGTCCACGAACTTCGGAGGGCAAAAAGACCTATTTAGCAGCCGATTTTGAGGTGTCAAATATTGAACAAGCTTCTGCAACTATTTAGATGCGGCTCGTCTCTAGCTTCAATTTGAGTACTCACGGAGCCAAAACGGACTTCATATGAGGAAGATACACCTGTTTTACTGAACAGTGCGCAAAACAGATTCCAATCCGAATTCAGGTACGAGATTGATTCGAGATAGATCCGATTTTTTCTTCTCTCTTTTTCTCACTCTTTTTTTTCTTTTTCTTTCCTTTTTTCTCTTTTTTTCTCTTTTTCTCTCCTCTTTCCAAGACAAACTAGATAAGATGCAGATTGGATCAGGCGAAGATGTGAATGACCTCAACTATGATTATGACAATGAACAGCAGCCAGCGCGTGGTGGAAATTAATAAATGAGATGGTGGACAGCGGAAGGATAATGATGCAGCGGCGTGACTAATGTGAACAGAAATCGAAACTCTAAAGGAACTAGACACTAAGACCAGCAACTAACACGACGATGCAACCGATAATTCAACTATGCAAGCAACGAAGAAAATTGCAAAGGCTCAGACTGGCTTGGATAAAGGATGAACAGATCTAACTTTTTTTTGTGGCTTTTTCATGGACTATAGGTATGAATGACAGATGCGATCTAAACTATAAAAAACTGTAAAATCTCACCGAGCAACCTGAAAACTGATACCACTTGATAGAGGCGGGGGTGTCCCGATCTTTCGATGAGATGATAACTATCGATTTGGTGAAGACGACTTTGACGATCCGATTACAAACGTGCACGACGCTTGCGCCTTAGCAATCGCTAAACCAACTCCGAGAGGTTATTGACCACGCCGAGCACAATCAACCTGACCACGAAGGTCTATTCCTGCAAGCAATCAAGAACAAGCAAGAATATGATAAAAGCAATCTGAATATTGCGAGTATGTATGAAGTATTGATAAAGGTGGGGATCCGTAAGCGGTCTTGGTCTGGTCGTTGGACACAAACGAAGTACACGGTTGCAATGGCTAACTTTAACTAAACAAATCCCCAGAGAAAAGCTACTAGATGGATCTACTTATATAGGAGCAAGGGTGGCGGCCAAGGAGGTGGGAGGACGTCCCAAGGCAGCCTAAAACCAACCCTAGGTCGTACAAGGCCAATGGGCCCAAGTGGAGGTGACGTAACACCTTTGGACTTGTAGTTTGACTCGGATTCTGGTGCAGCGTCAGATTGTTTCGTCCATAACTCAACGCTCCGGACGGATTTTAAGGTGATTCCAAATGTGCTGGAAAGAGCATGAAATCTACTTTCCAACAAAAAAAGAATCACCCAATTCGGAGTCCGTATGAAAAAGTTGTTGGCGTTTTGAGTCAGGTATGTCTGTGCAGTCCGAATCTGAATCCCGAACGTGAGAGACTTGGACTCTATCTTCTCTTGGCCCAAAAGTGACGTGAGAAGACTTTTTGAACAGCACCTAAACTTCTCCTTTTCCCTTATCTTCATATGTGGATTGTACAAATGTCCCGTAACCTGCAATTAGACAAAACACAAAAGTATGTGAAGTATTTTTGTTCTGGATAACATAAATATATTATTGAATAGTTTGCACTAGAAATCACCTGACAAATATGCATGTATGCAATATTTTTGGTCTTATCCAAAATAGTCATGTCCTCATCATCTCCAAAAGTGGCTAAGAAATTTAGTATCACGATCTGAAACAATAGTATTTGGCAGACCATGCAAGCGAATAATTTCACGAAAGAACAAATCAGCAACATTAACAGCATCATCGCTTTTATGACATGGTATAAAGTGTGCCATTTTCGAGAATCTATCCACGACAACAAATATGCTATCCCTCCCCTTCTTTGTTCTAGGTAAACCTAAAACAAAGTCCATAGATATATCCTCCCAAGGAACACTAGGTACAGGCAAAGGCATATATAAACCATGAGGATTGAGTCGTGACTTAGCTTTTTGACATGTAGTGCAGCGAGCAATAAAACGCTCAACATCCCTTCTCATCTTTGGCCAAAAGAAATGTGTAGCAAGTACGTCCTCCGTCTTCTTCACGCCAAAGTGTCCCATTAGTCCTCCTCCATGTGCCTCCTGCAACAACAAAAGACGAACGGAGCTAGCTGGAATGCATAGCTTGTAGCACGGAACACAAATCCATCATTAACGACAAACCTGTTCCATGTTCTTCCTTCTTTACAATTCTGCAATACATCTTTAAAATCAGCATCATGCACATATTGATCTTTGATGGTCTCCAAACCAAATATTTTGAAGTCAAGTTGTGAAAGCATAGTATAGCGACGAGACAATGCATCAGCAATAACATTTTCTTTACCCTTCTTGTGTTTAATGACATAAGGGAAAGTCTCAATGAATTCAACCCATTTAGCATGTCTACGATTCAGTTTAGCTTGACTTTTAATATGTTTCAAAGATTCATGATCAGAATGTATAACAAATTCTTTGGGCCATAAATAATGTTGCCATGTTTCTAAAGTCCGAACAAGAGCATATAATTCTTTATCATAAGTAGAGTAATTCAGACTAGGCCCACTCAATTTTTCAGAAAAGTATGCAACAGGTTTGCCATCTTGTAATAACACACCTCCTAATCCAATTCCACTAGCATCACATTCAAGCTCAAAAGTCTTATTAAAATCAGGAACTTGGAGTAAAGGAGCATGTGTCAACTTATCTTTCAATACCGTGAAGGCTTCTTCCTGTGCGGTACCCCAAACAAAAGGCACATCCTTCTTTGTAAGCTCGTTGAGAGGTGCAGCAATGGTGCTGAAATCTCTCACAAAACGCCTATAGAAATCAGCGAGGCCAAGGAAACTCCTCACTTGTGTGACCGTTTTGGGCTGTGGCCAACTCTCAATAGCTTCAATCTTGGCTTTATCAACTTCAATTCCCTGTGGAGTAACTACATAGCCAAGAAAAGATACTCGGTCGGTGCAAAAGGTGCACTTCCCAAGGTTACCAAACAAACATGCATCACGTAGAGCATTAAAAACAGCACGTAAATGTTCCAAATGTTCTTCCAAAGATTTGCTATAAATCAGTATATCATCAAAAATTCAAAATAGACTACCACAAATCGTCCAATGAAAGCATGTAAAACTTCGTTCATTAATCTCATGAAAGTACTAGGTGCATTAGTTAACCCAAAAGGCATGACTAACCACTCATATAATCCAAACTTATTTTTAAATGTTGTTTTCCATTCATCTCCCAATTTCATACGAATTTGATGGTATCCACTACGCAAATCAACTTTCGAGAATATTGTAGAGCCACTCAATTCATCAAGCATATCATCTAGCCTAGGAATAGGGTGACGATAACGAATAGTAATATTATTAATGCCTCTACAATCAACACACATACGTGACGTACCATCCTTTTTCGCACTAGAATAATAGGAACAGCACAAGGACTAAGGGATTCGTGATATATAACCTTTGTCGAGTAGCTCCTGTACTTGACGATAATCTCCTTCGTCTCCTCTGGATTGGTACGGTATGGTGCACGGTTGGGTAATGATGCACCGGAATTAAGTCAATTTGATGCTCAATCCTCAAATAGGTGGTAATCCCGTGGCACGCCTTGTGGAAAGACGTCAGCGAACTCCTGCAAAATGTTAGTGACAGCAGGGGGCAAAGAGGAAGGCACGTCCTCGAATGAAAATAATGCCTCTTTGCACACAAAAGCATAGCAAATAGATTTGCTAAAATCTAGCTCATCAATATCAGATTTGGTGGCAAGTAAACATGCACTTTTCAATTTAATTTCAGAAGCAACAGTAGATGGTTTATTATTAGGCTTCATGTGTTGCTCAAATTCTTTTGCCACAATCTGATTTTCACTCTTATTTTTCTCCTGTTTTGCTTTATTAGCTCTATTAATATCATCTTTCAAAATGGACTCAGGAGTCATAGGAAGCAAAGTAATATTTTTATCCTTATGAACAAGAGTATACTGATTGTTTCTACCATGGTGTACAGAATTTTATCAAATTGCCATGGTCTACCAAGTAACAAGGAACATGCTTGCATAGGTACGACATCACAATCAACATAATCAGCATATGTAGAGATACTAAAATGCACACGAACAGACGTGTTACCTTAACCTTGCCGCTGTTGTTGAACCATTGGATGTAGTAAGGATGTGGATGTGGTCTTGTGGTGAGAGATAGCTTCTCCACTATCTCCATGCTAGCCAAGTTGTTGCAGCTCCTCCATCTATGATGACACGAATAGAACGCTCCTTCACAACTCCCTTTGTATGGAACAAATTATGCCTCTGATTTTGCTCAGCTTGTGTAACCTGCACACTCAAAACACGTTGAGCAACTAAACATTCATACATGTCAAGATCTTCAGCAGCCATGTATTGTGTCTCATGATCAGAATCATCTCCACCGTGTTCCTCATGTGTAATAAGAGCCAAAGTCTCCTCATCATAGTCACTAGCGGACTCATACCCACCATCCTCAGTAGCAATCATCACACGCTGAGATTTGCATTCTCTCGCAAAATGTCCTCTTCCCTTACAACAACGACAAATAATATCACTTGTGTGCCCTGTTGACGCCATGGAAGAAGAAGAGCTCTGTGCAGGCCCGGCAGGTGTGCTCTTGGCAGATAGTGGTGGTTGTGCCTGCTTTCTTGTATCATGGTTGTAGGTGGCACCTGAAGGAGGTGATGGTGCAGTGGAAGTAGATGATGCACGTGGTGTCCATGATGAAGGTCGACCTGCAGAAAAGTTAGTGCGCGCCAATGCCTGTCGATCCTGCACTTCACGTTCAGCTTTACAAGCAAGATGGAATAAACGAGTGATATTATTATAATCCTTATAGTCTAGAATGGTCTGAATATCTCTATTTAATCCACCCAGAAAACGTGCAAGCATAGCTTCATTCTCCTCACCAATACCACATCTAATCAAGCCAGTTTGTAATTCCTGATAATATTCTTCTACAGAATTTTTTCCTTGTCTTAAGCGCTGCAATTTTTGAAGTAATTCACGTTGATAATATGGTGGAACCCAACGAGTACGCATAGCAGTTTTCAAAGCAGCCCAAGTAGCTGGAACAGGATATAATCTACAATATTCAGACCACCAAACACATGCAAAGCTAGTGAAAGCACAAACAGCAGCAGCAGAACACGCTCTCCTAAGGATATTGTAAACATGTAAATCGTTGTTCAGTTTCTAACTCCCAAGTAAGATATATATCAGAACATATCTACCCTCAAATGGTGGAATATTCAATTTCAGTTTAGGGAGATGGTCATGATCTCGCACTGAGGGGAGCCCTAACATTGCCATTATTTGCATGTGGACGACCTGGTGGTTGTGGTGCTGGTGGTTGCACGTAGTTCGATGTTGATCAACCTCATCCTCGTAATCTCCCACATAATCATCCTCCTCGGTACCAGCAGCAGCAGCAGAGCAGGAGCCAAAGAAGCACCAACAGCAGAGCAGCGGCACCAGAATTTTGTCCTGGCTCAATAGGAACACGCTGAGCTCGCCCATACTGATTCGGAAGGGGCGAGTTGTTGTCGTTGCAGAGGTGCGATAGGTGCAGCCGGCGGTGGTTGTGGAAAACGCGCGAGCAATTCATCAAACTTGCTATCAAGCTTTGTTTCAAACGTCTTCTCAATGCCATCTATCTTCTCCATGGCCTCGTCAAATCTGTTTAGCACATCTTGCACCTGTCCAATCATCATGTGCTGAAACTTATCATGTAGCTGTTTGTTCGTCAGGTTCTCCCAATCAGTCTCATCGGCTTGTGATCCTACCATGGTTAGCAGCAAATAGAAACACACAAGAATATGATCCTATAGACTACTAAGAAGTGGTGGTGGTGTATCACAAACCCGTCAAGCAAATCTCAAATTCTTACCAGTTCTTACCCAGCAGCAGGTGGTGATCGGCAACCGTTGTAGTCAAAACTCTCAAAGCTTGGATAGAGCGATTACCAGGGAGAGTCCAATGCACGACGTAGATGTATGTGGAGCTGGGAAGGCTTATAATATGGTAGCAAAAAGGGTCAGCAATAATCAATTCAGAGATGCAAAGTTGAATAAACGCTCAACGACAGAGATTGTGGCTGGTCCTAGGCTAGACCGAGCTAGAGACGCGAGCCTAGAACACCAACAAAATCACGGCGCTGCACGTAAACAAGGGAGGAGCACACTCTTAATTTTTTTTTTTTTTTGCACTTTTTTTCTCTTTTTTTTGCTCCACAACAAATTTTTTTCAAAAAGCCTACAAATGGTCTAAAACTGCCTAGCCAGAATTTTCTTAGTTTTTTCGAACTATTTTTCTTCGCGGATGGCTCGGAAGTTGGGGAGTCCTCTCTGTCACGACTCGGAGTATCGCGTGATCTGGAAATCGAGAACAATGCAACAATTCTGGACTCGGACTAGGACTGGTGGCGGAGATGAATCTGGTGGAACTCGGACTGGTGGCGGAGATGAATCTGGTGGAACTCGGACTGGTGGCGGAGATGAATCTGGTGGAACTCGGATGGTGGCGGATATATGTTGCGGTGGGCTCGGATGGGCGTGATGGCGGCGGATATGTGGTGGCGATATGGATTCGGATTGGCGGTGAATATGTGGTGGTGGTATATGGCAGCGGCGACGTGACAACCTCGTGAACAGAACTCAAACTCTAAAAGACTATACGCTAAGACCAGCAACTTGACACGACGATGCAACCGCAAATTCAACAAAGCAAATACAGAAAAGATTATGCAAAGGCTCGGATTGGTTCGGATGGGATGAACTAACACTAATTTTTTTTGGCTTTTTTTTTCGTGGACTATAGGTATGAAGAACAAACTCGATCTAAACTACGAAAAACTGTAAAATCTCACCGAGCAACCGGAAATCTGATACCACTTGATAGAGGCGAAGGTGTCCATCTCTTCGATGAGATGGTGGATTTCGATGGTGGATGGTGGAAGTCGACTTTGACGATCCGACTATGAACGTGCGAGGACGCCGCGCCTTAGCAATCGCTAAACCAACTCCGAGAGGTTATTGACCACGCCGAGCACGATCAACCTGACCACGAGGGTCTGTTTCTCGCGAGCAAACCAAGAACAAGCAAGAAACTGAGATTGCAATCTAGATATTGCGAATATAAGATGAAAGCTTTATTGATCAAGGTGGGGTTCTGTGACGCCTTTGTCTGGTCGTTGAACACAAACGGCACGCGGGTTGCAGCTATGGCTAACTTTTAATCTAAACAAAACCCAAAGTCTAAACGGTGCCCTAAGGGCTGTATATATGGAGGAAGAGGGGTGAATTTCGTGGCCCTTGGTGGAGGGGTCCAAACTAACCCTATCTCTTGTTTCCCCACACATACGGACTCTAAAAATAGCCTATACTAATGTATTTCGAAATTACATGGGCCTGGCCCAATAATAAGGTGACGAGCACCTAGAATAGCCTCTGGACGAAATTTATGAAGTGGCATCTTGTATATTTCGTCCAAGGCTTCATGCACTCATTATGGTGGCTTCAAAGTCCTGAAATCATCACTTGTAACTCCATTCTTGTCCCCCTGCGCATGCCATCATCTCCATGCTTGTTCTTGCTCCAATGTTCATCCTTCTCCAAGCTAGGCCCTTCATTTGTAAGCAAAACAAATGTATCCAATTTAGGCAACATCATATTCTCATGAACATTAGAATCATTACCAAGAAACCAAAGTACCGGTAATTTAGTTGGCGCATGCGAGCTCTAGTAATTGGTCCAAGATGTATAGCAGCAGGGCTGTGGGTGTAACAATGGTATTGATGTCCTCATCACTTGTGTAGGTGTGAGAACCGACAAGGATTGGTACCAATAGTGCTATTTCATTGTCCACATTTGAGTGAACTTGATTCATCTTCAACTTTGGTCAAAGGTACATTGGTATCGTTCTTCTCTTTCTCCCACTCATATTTGCTCGAATCTTGTGATGGATAGGCAAGGCATTCCCTCTCCGGTCTCGACAACAGACGGCGTGAACAACTACATCTCCAAAGCGCCAATCTTGATCTACAATGACAAATGCAAGGCGCACAATCAAGATTGCGTGAGCGCATCGAGAACATCTCCATCGAAATTCGTCACTCCGAAGCAAGGAAAAGGGACTACATCGACAACAAGCTTGCCGCACAAAAGGAGGAGCAAGATGCGAGGATGGAAGAGATTCGGGCCTTGATCAAGTCATCTTCCACTTCATCATCCTCAAGACGACGACGGTCAAGCCACAAGTCTTCGAAGCGCGAAAAAGATGCAAGTGCAAATCGTCCTCGTCCACACTACATGGCGATCATCATCACGTTCACGATCCACATCGCCATGAAGGCCAAGTCACCTCCAAGCAACATGTGCACGACGACAACGAACGACATCTACTACGAGCTCAAGCACGACAACGACATCATCATCAAGAAGATGCTCCACAAGCGCAAATGCACAAGTCCCAACAAGCCCTACTTCACGCCAAGTCCAAGCTTCAAGAGCACAAAAGAAGACCGCAAGACGACCACCACCAAGACTGCGCTATGGCTACACCAACCACTTTGGCATCTTCGCCAAGTGCTATCAAGGCATCTTCGCCTTTAGACGTACGGCATCTTCGCCTACTTCCCACGAGTACGCCTACATCGACTTCATCAAGTCCAAGGCGACGACCTCCGAGCGAGGGTGACACTTCCATCTTCGGAAGCCCCTCAAGGAAGATGGCCGAGCATGGGAAACTCCCTTCGGTCATGGAGACGAGCTACGAGGTGCCACATCATATGGGCCTCCCACACCAAGACGGTGACAAGAAGGTCGAGCAAGGGCCATCCCCTTCTACCACGGTGATAGGAGTTGAGCATGGAGACATTTGCACCAACATCTCTCCGATACCCACATATATCGAGATGCCCCAAGTGCCATGTGAGGAGAGCCACCACCCTATGAGTGACATGAGTGACTCCACCATACGTGATATTGAGAGCATTTCCTATGAGAGGATGAGTGTGACCACCACTAGCCCCACACATGAGAGCATGCCACACATCCTATGTGAGGTTGAGCGCCATTTGAGTGACTCCAACAAACATATGAGTGAGAGCATCCTTGAGGGAGTGAGTGAGCCACAACACTTAGAGAGTGAGGTAGTTGACACGGCATGTGAGGCCACCATGATTTCTAACGACTTAACCTCTACTCCTAGTGTGTTTTCTCCTTTGGTGCTAGGTCTCGTACATGACGACACGCCTACCATTGATGAGTCCATACCTCCTATGGAGACGATGATGGCCATGATGGACGATGATGCACCCCCCACATGGTTCCATCAAGATGAAGATGACAACGAGACGATCTTCAACACCTCACCTACAACACATGAGCGACACTCCAAAGGTAACATAGGTGATGGTGCTTCTCTTGTCCCACTAGTGGACGCTCTTGACGATGATTGCTCCCATGATGTTGACCCACCTTTTACCATGCTTCATGCTAGTGAAACTTCTTCATGCCTTGACTTACCTATTTATGATGAAGATGATGATGAGCATGTTGAGTTGCCTAGTTGTGATGCTATGCTTCATAGGATATCATGTGAAAATTCTATTGGTCACTTCATGTTTGACAATCCATTGAACTCGTCATGCTATGAATGAGATCTCCCATATTGATGTCGGGTGGAACCCTAATTCGTCGATCTTTCACGTTTGGAGGGGATCCTACGGAGGGAAACACGAAGAACACGCGGAAGCACGAGAGGAAATCACGGGGAAGAACAAGAGAGACACTCAACCGACAAGAGATCAATCACACAAGGTCTAGATCATCGAAGCACGAGTGATACATGGTCCAAAATCAACAAAGGAAAGATACAAAGGTAGCCGTTCTTCTCCCGAAGGAGGTCTTGAATCCACGAGGGGATCTTCCCTTATAGGGGTCTTGAATCCAATGGATCTTCTCCTAGACGGAGGTCCTGATCTCCGTGGAGAAGTACCGGTGGATGAGCAAAGGCTCTCACACACAAATATGAGCTAATCCAATGCTAAGTCTCAAAGTGAGGAGAGGGGGTCCTATAAATAGAGTCTAGGGCGAAGGGGTACATGGGCTCAGCCCAACACGCGCGCGCAGGCGCTGGCCGGACGATCCGGGCGAGGGTCCGGATGATCCGGGCTGGTCCGGATGATCCGGGTGGAGGCCCGGATGGTCCGGATGCTCGACAGGTGACGGCGTAGGGCCGGACGTCCGGCCGGGGATCCGGATGTCCGGGCGGGATCCGGATGATCCGGGCCGGGGTCCGGATGATCTGGCTTCAGCGTGGAGGTTCTGTTGCCTTCGGTCGAATTAGCCGGATCGTCCGGACCGGGGTCCGGATCATCCGGGCTCTGTCCGGATCGTCCGGGCCTCCGTTCGGATCGTTCGGCCTCTCTGGTCCTGGTTGCTTTCTCCTCTCCGTCTTCGCGTATGTCTTCCGCTTTCGATTCTCCTCGCTTCCTAGCCTCTTCATGGTTGACTCCTTGGTGTCTGAGTATGCATAGAGTTTCCGTTTGAGGTAGTAACCATGTCTCATGTGAATCGAAGGAGAGTTGTGAGAGGAGTGATGTCACCTCGGTTTCGAGAGCTCTTGCACGTGCTCGAGTCATCGGTCCTTGTGGTGTTGTAGGTGTTGATGTAGAGTCCATGGGGATGATGGAAGGATGCTCCGCATCATATCCCCTCCCTTCGAAAGGATCCGACCTCGGATCTAGATCTTCATCACCATGGAAAGGCGAGAGGTCTTTGACGTTGAAGGTGTCGCTCACGTTGTACTTGTCGCTTGGTAGGTCGAGCTTGTAGGCATTGTTGTTGTAGCGTGCTACCACCTTGAAGGGTCCATCGGCTCGAGGTAGAAGTTTGGACTTGCGTTCATTGGGGAAGCGTTCCTTGCGAAGGTGTAGCCACACGAGATCGCCTATGTTGAAGATCATGGGTTGCTTGTTGATGTTGAGCTTGGTCGCTAGTCGTTGTACTTGGCGCTCGATGGTGTTTCTTGTATCTTCATGCATCTTCTTGATGTAGCTTGCACGGGCACTTGCGTCGAGGTTGGTGCGCTCTTGTAGAGGTAGAGGTAGGATGTCCAATGGGGACAATGGGTTGAAGCCGTGAGAGCGACCTCGAAGGGGACTTGCCGGTCGTCGAATGTCTTGCGCGGTTGTAGGCGTATTTCGGCGATGGGTAGGCACGCCTCCCACTCCTTGATGTTCTTCTTGATCAACACGCCAAGTAGAGTGGAGAGCGTCGGTTTGTCACCTCCGTTTGGCCGTCGGTTTGAGGATGGTATGCGGAGGAGAACAAGAGCTTGATTCGAGCTTGGCGCAAAGAGTTTTCCAAAAGTAACTCAAGAACTTGACGTCGCGATCGGAGATGATTGACTTTGGTACTCCATGGAGGCGCAAGATTTCCCTACAAAATAGATTTGCAATATGTGAAGCATCGTCTACCTAGTTGCAAGGAATGAAATGTGCCGTTTTAGAAAATCTGTCCACAACAACAAATACGGAGTCCTTTCCATTTTGAGTTCTAGGCAAACCAAGTACAAAGTCCATGCTAATGTCTTCCCTAGGTTGATAAGGAATAGGAAGAGGCATGGAAAGACCATGAGATTGAGCTTTTGACTTAGCTTTGCGGCATGTTGAGCATCTTGTGGTGAAGCGTGAGACGTCTCGAAACATCTTTGGCCAAAAGTAGTTCTTGGAGAGCGTGGCGAAAGTCTTGTCGCGTCCAAAGTGTCCCATGAGTCCACCTCCATGAGCCTCTTGCAAAAGTAGCAAACGAAGAGAAGACTCGGGTATGCAAAGTTTGTTAGCTCTCATAAGATAACCATCTTTGAGGTAATATTGTTCCCAAGATGTATGCGTCAAACATTTAGCATAATGAGGTGCAAAAGATGGATCACTAGCATACAAATCTTTGATGTGCTCAAAGCCAATAACATTCAACTCAAGTTGGGTGACAAGCGTGCATATGCGTGAAAGTGCATCGGCAACTACATTTTCCTTGCCCTTAATGTACTTGATCACATATGGAAAAGATTCAATAAATTCACTCCATTTGGCATGACGCTTGTTCAATTTAGTTTGACCTTTTAAGTACTTAAGCGTTTCATGATCAGTATGGATGACAAACTCATGAGGTCTAAGATAATGTTCCCAAACATGGAGGACACGCACTAAAGCATACAATTCTTTGTCATACACGGGATAGTTAAGTTGAGCACCGGAGAGTTTTTCACTAAAGTAAGCAATGACTCGTTTTTCTTGCATTAAAACTCCGCCAATTCCGGTACCACTTGCATCACAATGGACCTCAAAAGTTTTGTCAAAGTTGGGCAAAGCAAGAATCGGAGCATGAGTAAGCAAAGACTTGAGCTCATCGAAAGCGTTGGATTGCAAAGGTCCCCACACAAAAGGAGTATTCTTCTTACTCAAAGCATGCAAAGGAGCTGCAATAGTGCTAAATTTTTTCACAAAGCGGCGATAAAAACCTGCAAGACCAAGGAAACTTCGCACTTGTTGCAAATTGGTTGGTTGGGGCCAAGTTTTAATTGCTTTGATCTTAGTTTCATCAACATGGACATCCTTGGAAGAGACAACGAAACCCAAGAAAACCACTTTGTCAACTCCAAAAGTGCATTTTTTCAAGTTGGCATAAAGACTTTCCTTCCGAAGTGTTTGCAAAACAAGCTTAACGTGATCAAGATGCTCTTTCATGGTTTTGCTAAACACAAGAATGTCATCGAAGTAAACCACAACAAAGATTCCAATGTATGGACGAAGTACGTGATGCATGAGACGCACAAAAGTTCCGGGAGCTTCCGACAAACCCATAGGCATAACCAACCATTCATATAAGCCAAATTTTGTTTTGAAAGCAGTTTTCCATTCATCACCCTCATGAATGCGGATTTGATAATAGCCACTTTTAAGATCAATTTTTGAGAAAAAGTTGGCTCCACTAAGTTAATCAAGCATGTCATCTAAGCGAGGAATGGGATGCCTATAACGCACGGTGATAGCATTAATAGGTCTACAATCGGAGCACAAGCGGAAACTTCCATCGGGTTTAGGCACAAGTATAACGGGCACGGCACAAGGGCTTAAGCTTTCACGTAAATGACCGTTGTCGATTAGTTGTTGTACTTGCCGTTGAATCTCCTTGGTTTCTTCGGGATTGACACGGTAGGGAGCTTTGTTTGGAAGTGGCGCTCCGGGGATGAGGTCGATTCGATGCTCAATGCCTCGAAGAGGAGGTAGACCCGGAGGTAGCTCATCGGGGAAAACATCTTGAAATTCCTGCAAAGAGATTGAAACACCAAAGGTAGCTCATGAGTGGTGTTAGTTTTGGTTCTCCATCCTTGCACACAAGGACAAAGTGCATCACACTCGATGGGTTCTCACACACTTCTCTCATCTCATGTTTGGTGGCGAATAGTATGAGGTTTTTCTCTAGGCTAAGAGGCGCTCAAATTTGGCTTGTGGCTCCCACTCACTTTTTGGTGGCTCACTTTCTCACTCTTCTCTCTTTGGTTGGTGGCTTGTTTGTCGGCTATCACTTGACTAGGAGACATGGGTCGTAGGACATATTCTTTGCCTTTCATCTTGAAGCTATAGTGGTTTGTACGCCCATTGTGGTAGACACCACGGTCGAATTGCCATGGCCGACCAAGGAGGAGGTGGCAAACGGTCATTGGGACCACATCACATTCCAAAGTGTCCTCATATGCACCTATTTTGAATGATACTTGGACCGTATGCTCAACTCGTATAGTGCCGGAGTCACTTAGCCATTGAACCTTGTAAGGTTGCGGATGCTTCTTCTTGACGAATTGGAGCTTGGAGCATAGTTCTTCGCTTGCCAAGTTGTGGCAACTACCTCCATCGATGATGACCTTGACGGATCTCCCATTGATGCCGGCCTTTGTGTGGAAGATATGGCATCGTTGGTCTTCTTCTAGGTGATGTTGAAGTGTCAAGACTTTGGAGACAACAAGAGCGGGGCTTGTATCTTCATCACAAAAGACTTGATCATCTTCATCCTCGTTGATGCGCCGGTGCATGGCCACTTGCTCAATAGCGTGATAGAGGCAAAGGTGTCCCGTCTTTCAATGAGATGATGGATATCGCTTTGGTGGTAGTCGACTTTGACGATCCGACTACGAACGTGCGAGGACGTCGCGCCTTAGCAATCGCTAAACCAACTCCGAGAGGTTATTGACCACACCGGAGCACGATCAACCTGGCCACGAGGGTCTATTTCCTGCGAGCAAACGAAGAACAAGCAAGAAACTGAGATTGCAATCTGGATATTGCGAATATAAGATGAAAGCTTTATTGATCAAGGTGGGGTTCTGTCACGCCTTTGTCTGGTCGTTGAACACAAACGAAGTACGCGAAGTTGCAGCTATGGCGAACTTTTAATCTAAACAAAACCCAAAGTCTAAACGGTGCCCTAAGGGCTGTATATATGGAGGAAGAGGGGGTGAATTTCGTGGCCCTTGGTGGAGGAGTCCGAAACTAACCCTATCTCTTGTTTCCCCACACATACGGACTCTAAAAATAGCCTATACTAATGTATTTCGAAATTACATGGGCCTGGCCCCATAATAAGGTGACGCAGCACCTAGAATAGCCTATGGACGAATATTATGAAGTGGCATCTTGTATATTTCGTCCAAGGCTTCATGCACTCCTTATGGTGGCTTCAAAGTCCTGAAATCATCACTTGTAACTCCATTCTTGATCCCCTTGCGCATGCCATCAACTCCATGCGTGTTCTTGCTCCAATGTTCATCCTTCTCCAAGCTAGGCCCTTCATTTGTAAGCAAAACAAATGTATCCAATTTAGGCAGCATCATATTCTCATGAACATTAGAATCATTACCAAGAAACGAAAGTACCTGGTAATTTAATTGGCGTCTTGCGAGCTCTAGTAATTGGTCCCAGATATGTAACAAAGAGGGGCTGTGGGTGTAACAATGGTATTGATGTCCTCATCATCCTCCCCTTCTTGAAATGAAGTCGTCCTCGACGGAAGCTCATCTTCCTCACCCAAATAAGGCTTCAAATCTGCAATGTTAAAAGTGGGACTAACCCCAAAATCTGCAGGTAGCTCAAGTTTATATGCATTATCATTTATTTTCTCTAACACCTTAAAAGGACCATCAGCACGTGGCATTAGCTTTGATTTATGCAAATTAGAAATCTATCTTTACGCAAATGTAACCAAACAAGATCTCCGGTGCAAACACAACATGTTTTCTACCCTTATCTCCAGCAAGTTTATATTTAGCATTCATACGCTCAATGTTTTCCTTAGTTAACTCATGCATTTTTAAAATCAATTCAACGTTCTTTAGCATCAAAATTAACCTTCTCCCAAGATGGAAGAGGCAATAAATCAATAGGTGCACGAGGTAGGAAACCATACACAATTTCAAAAGGGCACATCTTAGTAGTAGAATGCAATGAACGATTATAAGCAAATTCAATATGAGGCAAGCATTCTTCCCACATTTTCTTATTATTCTTCAAAACAGCCCTAAGCATAGTAGACAATGTTCTATTGACTACTTCAGTTTGTCCATCAGTTTGGGGTGACAAGTAGTACTAAAAAGCAGTTTAGTCCCCAACTTAGCCCATAAACATCTCCAAAAGTGGCTAAGAAATTTAGTATCACGATCTGAAACAATAGTATTTGGCACACCATGCAAGCGAATAATTTCACGAAAGAACAAATCAGCAACATTAACAACATCATCGCTTTTATGACATGGTATAAAGTGTGCCATTTTCGAGAATCTATCCACGACAACAAATATGCTATCCCTCCCCTTCTTTGTTCGAGGTAAACCTAAAACAAAGTCCATAGATATATCCTCCCAAGGAACACTAGGTACAGGCAAAGGCATATATAAACCATGAGGATTGAGTCGTGACTTAGCTTTTTGACATGTAGTGCAGCGAGCAACAAAACGCTCTACATCCCATCTCATCTTTGGCCAAAAGAAATGTGTAGCAAGTATATGCTCCGTCTTCTTCACGCCAAAGTGTCCCATTAGTCCTCCTCCATGCGCCTCCTGCAACAACAGAAGACGAACGGAGCTAGCTGGAATGCATAGCTTGTTAGAACAAAACACAAATCCATCATTAACGACGAACTTGTTCCATGTTCTACCTTCTTTACAATTCTGCAATACATCGCTAAATTCAGCATCATGCACATATTGATCTTTGATGGTCTCCAAACCAAATATTTTATAGTCAAGTTGTGAAAGCATAGTATAACGACCAGACAATGCATCAGCAATAACATTTTCTTTACCCTTCTTGTGTTTAATGACATAAGGGAAAGTCTCAATGAATTCAACCCATTTAGCATGTCTACGATTCAGTTTAACTTGACTTTTAATATGTTTCAAAGATCCATGATCAGAATGTATAACAAATTCTTTGGGCCATAAATAATGTTGCCATGTCTCTAAAGTCCGAACAAGAGCATATAATTCTTTATCATAAGTAGAATAGTTCAGACTAGGCCCACTCAATTTTTCAGAAAAGTATGCAACAGGTTTGCCATCTTGTAATAACACACCTCCTAATCCAATTCCACTAGCATCACATTCAAGCTCAAAAGTCTTATTAAAATCAGGAAGTTGGAGTAAAGGAGCATGTGTCAACTTATCTTTCAATATCGTGAAGGCTTCTTCCTGCGGTACCCCAAACAAAAGGCACATCCTTCTTTGTAAGCTCATTGAGAGGTGCAGCAATTGTGCTAAAATCTCTCACAAAACGCCTATAGAAACCAGCGAGTCCAAGAAAACTCCTCACTTGTGTGACCGTGTTGGGCTGCGGCCAACTCTCAATAGCTTCAATATTGGCTTTATCAACTTCAATTCCCTGTGGAGTAACAACATAGCCAAGAAAAGATACTCGGTCGGTGCAAAAGGTGCACTTCCCAAGATTACCAAACAAACGTGCATCACGTAGAGCATTAAAAACAGCACGTAAATGTTCCAAATGTTCTTCCAAAGATTTGCTATAAATCAGTATATCATCAAAATAGACTACCACAAATCATCCAATGAAAGCACGTAAAACTTCGTTCATTAATCTCATGAAAGTACTAGGTGCATTAGTTAACCCAAAAGGCATGACTAACCACTCATATAATCCAAACTTAGTTTTAAATGCTGTTTTCCATTCATCTCCCAATTTCATACGAATTTGATGGTATCCACTACATAAATCAACTTTGGAGAATATTGTAGAGCCACTCAATTCATCAAGCATATCATCTAGCCTAGGAATAGGGTGACGATAACGAATAGTAATATTATTGATGCCTCTACAATCAACACACATACGTGACGTACCATCCTTTTTCGCACTAGAATAATAGGAACAGCACAAGGACTAACGGATTCGCGTATATAACCTTTGTCGAGCAGCTCTTGTACTTGACGATAATCTCCTTCGTCTCCTCCGGATTGGTACGGTATGGTGCACGGTTGGGTAATGATGCACCGGAATTAAGTCAATTTGATGCTCAATCCCTCGAATAGGTGGTAATCCGGTGGCACGCCTTGTGGAAAGACGTCGCGAACTCCTGCAAAATGTTAGTGACAGCAGGGGCAAAGAGGAAGGCACGTCCTCGAATGAAAATAATGCCTCTTTGCACACAAAAGCATAGCAAATAGATTTGCTAAAATCTAGCTCATCAATATCAGATTTGGTGGCAAGTAAACATGCACTTTTCAATTTAATTTCAGAAGCAACAGTAGATGGTTTATTATTAGGCTTCATGTGTTGCTCAAATTCTTTTGCCACAATCTGATTTTCACTCTTATTTTCTCCTGTTTTGCTTTATTAGCTCTATTAATATCATCTTTCAAAATGGACTCAGGAGTCATAGGAAGCAAAGTAATATTTTTATCCTTATGAACAAGAGTATACTGATTGTTTTTACCATGGTGTACAGAATTTTATCAAATTGCCATGGTCTACCAAGTAACAAGGAACATGCTTGCATAGGTACCACATCACAATCAACATAATCAGCATATGTAGAGATACTAAAATGCACACTAACAAGACGTGTTACCTTAACCTTGCTGATGTTGTTGAACCATTGGATGTAGTAAGGATGTGGATGTGGTCTTGTGGTGAGAGATAGCTTCTCCACCATCTCCATGCTAGCCAAGTTGTTGCAGCTCCCTCCATCTATGATGACGCGAATAGAACGTTCCTTCACAACTCCCTTTGTATGGAACAAATTATGCCTTTGATTTTGCTCAGCTTGTGTAACCTGCACACTCAAAACACGTTGAGCAACTAAACATTCATACCTGTTAGCATCTTCAGCAGCCATGTATTGTGTCTCATGATCAGAATCATCTCCACCGTGTTCCTCATGTGTAATAAGAGCCAAAGTCTCCTCATCATAGTCACTAGCGGACTCATACCCACCATCCTCGTAGCAATCATCACACGCTGAGATTTGCATTCTCTCTAAAATGTCCTCTTCCCTTACAACGACGACAAATAATATCACTTGTGTGCCTGTTGATGCCATGGAAGAAGAAGAGCTCTGTGCAGGCCGGCAGGTGTGCTCTTGGCGAGATAGTGGTGGTTGTGCCTGCTTCCTTGTATCACGGTTGGAGGTGGCACTGAAGGAGGTGATGGTGCAAAGGAAGTAGATGATGCGTGGTGTCCATGATGAAGGTCGACCTGCAGAAAAGTTAGTGCGCGCCAATGCCCGTCGATCCTGCACTTCACGCTCAGCTTTACAAGCAAGATGGAATAAACGAGTGATATTATTATAATCCTTATAGTCTAGAATGGTCTGAATCTCTATTTAATCCACCCGTAAAACGTGCAAGCATAGCTTCATTCTCCTCAACAATACCACATCTAATCAAGCTAGTTTGTAATTCCCGATAATATTCTTCTACAGAATTTTTACCTTGTCTTAAGCGCTGCAATTTTTGAAGTAATTCACGTTGATAATATGGTGGAACCCAACGAGCACGTATAGCAGTTTTCAAAGCAGCCCAAGTAGCTGGAACAGGATATAATCTACAATGTTCAGACCACCAAACACATGCAAAGCTAGTGAAAGCACAAACAGCAGCAGAACACGTCTCTCCTCGTGATATTGTAAACATGTAAATCGTTGTTCAGTTTCTAACTCCCAAGTAAGATATATATCAGAACATATCTACCCTCAAATGGTGGAATATTCAATTTCACTTTAGGGAGATGGTCATGATCTCGCACTGAGGGGAGCCCTAACATTGCCATTATTTGCATGTGGACGACCTGGTGGTTGTGGTGCTGGTGGTTGCACGTAGTTTCGATGTTGATCAACCTCATCCTCGTAATCTCCCACATAATCATCCTCGTCGGTACCAGCAAAGCAGCAGCAGCAGCAGGAGCCAAAGAAGCACCAACAGCGATAGCAGCGACACCAGAATTTTGTCTGGCTCAATAGGAACACGCTGAGCTCGTCCATATTGATTCGGAAGGGCGTAGTTGTTGTCGTTCTGCAGAGGTGCGATAGGTGCAGCCGGCGGTGGTTGTGGAAAACGCAGCGAGCAATTCATCAAACTTGCTATCAAGCTTTGTTTCAAACGTCTTCTCAATGCCATCTATCTTCTCCATGGCCTCGTCAAATCTGTTTAGCACATCTTGCACCTGTCCAATCATCATTTGCTGAAACTTATCATGTAGCTGTTTGTTCGTCAGTTCTCCCAATCAGTCTCATCGGCTTGTGATCCTGCCATGGTTAGCAGCAATAGAAACACACAAGAAAATGATCCTACAGACTACTAGGAAGTGGTGGTGGTGGTGTGGTGGACAGTCACAAACCGTCAAGCAAATCTCAAATTCTTACCAGTTCTTACCCAAAGCAGAAAGCGGTGATCGGCAACCGTTGTAGTCAAAACTCTCAAAGCGTGGCTATAGCGATTACTGTGGAGAATCAAACGCACGACGTAGATGTATGTGGAGCTGGGAAGGCTTATAATATGGTAGCAAAAAGGGTCAGCAATAATCAAATCAGAGATGCAAAGTTGAATAAACGCTCAACGACGGTACTGTGCTGGTCCTAGGCTAGACCGTGCTAGAGACGCGAGCCTAGAACACTAACAAAATCACGGCGCTGCACGTAAACAAGGGAAAAGCACACTCTGAATTTTTTTTTTCGCTTTTTTTTTTGCGCTGCTTTTTTTTTTGCGCTGCTCTTTTTTTTTTGCGAAAAATCACTATAATGGCGAGTGTCTCAAAACACTTCCAGGTCAAATCGACAGGATGGGCACGAAATTTTTCGACCAATTTTTTTTTTCGATCGCTGGACCCAAAAAGCTGAAACGGGTCAAAAAACTTTCTATAACGGCGATCGTCTCAATACGCTTAGAAACGCCTAAAAATAGGATAGCCAAATTTTTTTTTGTCCCGTGCGTTTTTGGAAAATTTTGGGCCTAAACGGAGGGTGGTTTCCGGACTCTTTTTTTTTGTTTTTTTTGAAAACCAACCTCTTCTACGGACGGCAAAAGATTGCTGGAATCCGAAACCTACTCAGACAAGGAAACAAGAATCGGAACACTAGATGGATCCTGAAAACAAACCTAATATGCTAGGAACTCGGATTGGTGGTGGATATATGGTGGTGGTATATGGCAACGGTGGTGGTATATGGCAGCGGTGGTGGTAGATGGCAGGGCGATGATGATGAAAAGCGGCGGCGTGACAACTTATGACCGTAACTCAAACTCTAAAAGACTAGACTCTAAGACCAGCAACTAGACACGACGATGCAACCGCAAATTCAACAACGCAAATACTGTAAAAGATTATGCAAAGGCTCAGATTGGTTCGGATATGATGACCTAACCCTAATTTTTTTGGCTTTTTCGTGGACTGTAGGTATGAAGAACAGACTCAATCTAAACTACGAAAAACTGTAAAATCTCACCGAGCAACCTGGAAATCTGATACCACTTGATAGAGGCAAAGGTGTCCCGTCTTTCGATGAGATGATGGATATCGCTTTGGTGGTAGTCGACTTTGACGATCCGACTACGAACGTGCGAGGACGTCGCGCCTTAGCAATCGCTAAACCAACTCCGAGAGGTTATTGACCACGCCGAGCACGATCAACGACCACGAGGGTCTATTTCCGTGAGCAAACGAAGAACAAGCAAGAAACTGAGATTGCAATCTGGATATTGCGAATATAAGATGAAAGCTTTATTGATCAAGGTGGGGTTCTGTGATGCCTTTGTGCAGTCGTTGAACACAAACGAAACGCGAAGTTGCAGCTATGGCGAACTTTTAATCTAAACAAAACCCAAAGTCTAAACGGTGCCCTAAGGGCTGTATATATGGAGGAAGAGGGGGTGAATTTCATGGCCCTTGGTGGAGGAGTCCGAAACTAACCCTATCTCTTGTTTCCCCACACATACGGACTCTAAAAATAGCCTATACTAATGTATTTCGAAATTACATGGGCCTGGCCCAATAATAAGGTGACGCAGTACCTAGAATAGCCTATGGACGAATATTATGAAGTGGCATCTTGTATATTTTGTCCAAGGCTTCATGCACTCCTTATGGTGGCTTCAAAGTCCTGAAATCATCACTTGTAACTCCATTCTTGATCCCCTTGCGCATGCCATCAACTCCATGCGTGTTCTTGCTCCAATGTTCATCCTTCTCCAAGCTAGGCCCTTCATTTGTAAGCAAAACAAATGTATCCAATTTAGGCAGCATCATATTCTCATGAACATTAGAATCATTACCAAGAAACGAAAGTACCTGGTAATTTAATTGGCGTGCGCGAGCTCTAGTAATTGGTCCCGTATATGTAACAGTAGGGGTTGTGGGTGTAACAATGGTATTGATGTCCTCATCATAGCGTCCATTTCATCTTCACTCATTGAGTCGTAGGTGCCATCGTCGTTGAGTATCATGGTACGCTTGTTGGTGCATTCATATGACTTGTGGCCTCGGCCGCCGCAAGTAAAACACTTGAAGGAGCTTGTCTTGACGGTCTCATCGGTTGGAGTAGATGATGAAGCACACGGCTTGTAGTTGCTTGTAGTAGGAGGAGGACGACTTGAACTTGTAGAAGTTTTCTTGTAACTTGACTTGTCGTCGTTGCTTGGAAAAGGCTTGGTTGATGTCGAAGTTGGAGTAGTTGTTGAAGCTTGGTTGTTGGAGAGGCCGTATGTCTTGGATGAGTACTTGGCGTACTTGAAGTCATCTTGCACTTGTCGTTCCGCCTTTGTAGCTTGGTGCACGAGCTCAATGAGGTTGGAGTAGGGTTGGAAGTCGGCGATCTTCTTGATGGGATGGTTGAGTCCATTCAAGAATCGTGCCATTGTTTGCTCATCATCTTCCTTGACATTGGCTCGAATCATGGCAATCTCCATTTCTTTATAGTATTCTTCAACACTCTTTGTTCCTTGCTTGATGAGTTGTAGCTTCTTGAAGAGATCACGGTTGTAGTAGGTGGGCACAAAGCGTGCTCGCATGACATCCTTCATTTGAGCCCAAGTGGTGATTGGAGGTTCACCTCTTGCTTGTCGGCGCTCAAGGACTTGTTCCCACCATATGAGCACATAGTCTTGGAACTCAAGTGATGCCATAGCGATCTTGATAGAGGCAAAGGTGTCCCGTCTTTCGATGAGATGGTGGATTTCGCTTTGGTGGAAGTCGACTTTGACGATCCGACTACGAGCGTGCGAGGACGTCGTGCCTTAGCAATCGCTAAACCAACTCCGAGAGGTTATTGACCACGCCGGAGCACGATCAACCTGACCACGAGGGTCTATTTCCTGCGAGCAAACGAAGAACAAGCAAGAAACTGAGATTGCAATCTGGATATTGCGAATATAAGATGAAAGCTTTATTGATCAAGGTGGGGATCCGTAAGCGGTCTTGGTCTGGTCGTTGGACACAAACGAAGTACACGAAGTTGCAATGGCTAACTTTTAACTAAACAAATCCCAAGGAAAAAGCTACTGGATGGATCTACTTATATAGGAGCAAGGGGTGGCGGCCAAGGAGGTGGGAGAACGTCCCAAGGCAGCCTAAAACTAACCCTAGGTCGTACAAGGCCAATGGGCCCAAGTGGAGGTGACGTAACACCTTTGGACTTCTAGTTTGACTCGGATTCTGGTGTAGCGTCAGATTGTTTTGTCCACAACTCAACGCTCAGGACGGATTTTAAGGTGATTCCAATTGTGCTGGAAAGAGCATGAAATCTACTTTCCAATAAAAAAAGAATCACCGAATTCGGAGTCCGTATGAAATAGTTGTTGGCGTTTTGAGTCAGGTATGTCTGTGCAGTCCGAATCTGAATCCAGAACGTGAGAGACTTGGACTCTATCTTCTCTTGGGCCAAAAGTGACGTGAGAGGACTTTTTGAACAGCAAATAAACATCTCTTTCTTCCTTATCTTCATATGTGGATTGTACAAATGTCCCATACACCTGCAATTAGACAAAACACAAAAGTGTGTGAAGTATTTTTGTTCGGATAACATAAATAGATTATTGAATAGTTTGCACTAGAAATCACCGACAAATATGCATGTATGCAATATTTTTGGTCATATACAAGGTACTCATGTCCTCATCATCCTCCCTTTTTGAAAATAAAGCCGTCCTCGGCGTTGCTTAATCTGAAATGTGGCTAACAAAAGAGACAAGGTGTACATGTTGTATATGTATCGTCATCCATTTTACTTCCCTTGATTTTTGCATATATGACACATGAATAGATGAGTAACTTGCATAGTTCATAAAATCTAAAGCCAACAAATTAGCACAAGAACTAGAAGGCATGAAAATATTGCAACTCAGTTTGCACATATAAGTGAAGCTCTTATTTATTTCAAAAGATTGACAATGTTCATCATTAAACCATCCCAACATTGGTGAATAAACCTTGTTTGAATCAAATTTACATGCTACAACATGCTTAGATAAGCAAACATGCAATGAGTCATTCGACACAGAATCATCACCAAGATTAGAGGTCATATCAAAATGATTAAACATTGATTCTTTTGCATCAATAGTTAATTCAATGGGTGCTCTCAAAATTGTTGGTATTTCAGTTGTTTGATCACATGGCAATGTCAAATTATCAACATAATCCTCTAAAATAGGTGGTGTGATCAAAGTAGTGGGTAGCTCAACACATGATGCATTCAAGTTAACTAGGGATGCATCATTCTCATGTGAAGTTATATCATCAATACCTTTTATGTTACCTTGTCGCAAAGGCGTAGCTGATGTAGGTACAGGACGTAGACAATGCACCATACTCTTGAGATGATGTCGCTCACAATCCGAGGTGGGGCTGCTCTAGTAGGTGCAACGGTGGAGGAACCAACCGGCGGTGGTGAGCATGAACTGGAATAGTAGTTGTTGTAGTCACCCAATGCATCCTCCAGAATCGTCTCTCAAAGGTACAAGCACGAACATACATACCAGTAATGCAACGAGGAATATACTGAAATCTTGCCTGAATATCATGGTTCAAACCACCAAAAAATCTATTCGTTGTATCATCCTCAGATTCTTCTATGTCACAATGATGCATATAAGATTTGAACTCTTGGTAGTAAGCATGAACAGTGTTATTGCCTTGTTTAAATTGTTCAAATTTGCAAAGCAATTCACGACGATAGTAAGGAGGGAAAAACTGTTTTCTCATTACATCTTTCAAATCTTTCCAAGTTGTGGGTTGGTTATCAATGTTTTTCTTACAATGCACACTCCACCAAACTGAAGCAAAACCAGTAAATGCTCTAGTGGCACCTCGTACTCGCTCAAGTTCAGAAAAGTCATGGTTACTAAAAACTTGTTCTACTTCAAACTCCCAAGCTAGATAAATAGCAGGATTAAATCTACCCTCAAATGACGGTAAAGGGATAACCTGACCATGTGGTTGTGTGTGTTGTCCCAACTCTCGTGATGGTGAAGATGTGTCCATCGTCCAAGAACTCTATCTCGAACCTGTCATGATTAGTAGAAAAAGAAACAAAATTCCAGAATAATGTTCCTATGAACTACTAGGATGTGGTTGTAAAGTGCTCACGATAAAGCAAATATCAATATCTTACAAGTTCTTACCATGCGGCAGGTGGTGACAGCAACCAGCGATGTCAAATAACTCAAGATTGTGTAAAGCGATTGCGAGGAACGTATATATACACGGTGTAGAAATATGTGGAGCTGGGTTGGCTATATATGGTAACAAAAGATTAGCAATAATCAATTCAAAGATGCAATGTTGAATAAACGCTCAACGACGGTACTGTGCTGGTCCTAGGCTAGACCGGACTAGAGACACGAGCCTAGAACACTAATGAGGTCACGACGTAGCACAACTAGCATCAATCAAGGATACTAAGTAGCTCTGGACAGCAAGATATAAGTGAAGATCACAACGGCAGTAAAGATAATGATGAAAAACAAATGCCAAGCAGGATATACAACAACTCTCTCTCCAACTTTCCTCTTGAAAAGTTTGAGGCAATTTTATGATAAATTCTTTCAAAGAATGCTACTAACTCAAGCTTTCCAATGCAAAAAGAATCACTAAATTCCAAGTTTATATGAGGACTCAAAGAATTCTAAAACTGGCCTGAAAAATTGGAACAAGCTGTGTTCACGAACTTCAGAGGGCAAAAAGACCTATTTAGAAGCCGATTTTGAGGTGTCAAATAATGAACTAGCTTCTGCAACTATTTAGATGCGGCTCTCGTCTCTAGCTTCAATTTGAGTACTCACGGAGCCAAAACGGACTTCATATGAGGAAGATACACCTGTTTTACTGAACAGTGCGCAAAACAGATTCCAATCCGAATTCAGGTACGAGATTGATTCGAGATAGATCTGATTTTTTTTCTTCTCTCTTTTTTTTCTCACTATTTTTTTTCTTTTTCTTCTCTCTCTTTTTCTTTTTCTTTCCTTTTTTCTCTCTCTTTTTTTTCTCCCTCTTTCCAAGACAAATTAGATAAGATGCTGATTGGATAAGGCGAAGATGTGAATGACCTCAACTATGATTATGACAATGAACAGCGCGTTGCACGTGGTGGAAATTAATAGATGGGATGGTGGACAGCGGAAGGGATAATGATGCAGCGGCGGCGTGACTATGTGAACAGAACTCAAACTCTAAAGGAACTAGACACTAAGACCAGCAAACCGACACGACGATGCAACCGATAATTCAACTATGCAAGCAACGAATAGAAAATTGCAAAGGCTCGACAGGCTTGGATAAAGGATGAACAGATCTAACTTTTTTGTGGCTTTTTCATGGACTATAGGTATGAATGATGATGCGATCTAAAATATGAAAAACTGTAAAATCTCACCGAGCAACCTGAAAACTGATACCACTTGATAGAGGCAAAGGTGTCCCGTCTTTCGATGAGATGGTGGATTTCGCTTTGGTGGAAGTCGACTTTGACGATCCAACTACGAGCGTGCGAGGACGTTGTGCCTTAGCAATCGCTAAACCAACTCCGAGAGGTTATTGACCACGCCGGAGCACGATCAACCTGACCACGAGGGTCTATTTCCTGCAAGCAAACGAAGAACAAGCAAGAAACTGAGATTGCAATCTGGATATTGCGAATATAAGATGAAAGCTTTATTGATCAAGGTGGGGATCCGTAAGCGGTCATGGTCTGGTTGTTGGACACAAACGAAGTACACGAAGTTGCAATGGCTAACTTTTAACTAAACAAATCCCAAGGAAAAAGCTACTGGATGGATCTACTTATATAGGAGCAAGGGGTGGCGGCCAAGCAGGTGGGAGAACGTCCCAAGGCAGCCTAAAACTAACCCTAGGTCGTACAAGGCCAATGGGCCCAAGTGGAGGTGACGTAACACCTTTGGACTTGTAGTTTGACTCGGATTCTGGTGTAGCGTCAGATTGTTTTGTCCACAACTCAACGCTCAGAACGGATTTTAAGGTGATTCCAATTGTGCTGGAAAGAGCATGAAATCTACTTTCCAACAAAAAAAGAATCACCGAATTCGGAGTCCGTATGAAATAGTTGTTGGCGTTTTGAGTCAGGTATGTCTGTGCAGTCCGAATCTGAATCCAGAACGTGAGAGACTTGGACTCTATCTTCTCTTGGGCCAAAAGTGACGTGAGAGGACTTTTTGAATAGCAAATAAACATCTCTTTCTTCCTTATCTTCATATGTGGATTGTACAAATGTCCCATACACCTGCAATTAGACAAAACACAAAAGTGTGTGAAGTATTTTTGTTCTGGATAACATAAATAGATTATTGAATAGTTTGCACTAGAAATCACCAGATTAATATGCATGTATGCAATATTTTTGGTCATATACAAGGTACTCATGTCCTCATCAGATCTTCTTCTCTTCCTCATAGTTGTGCAAACGAAAGATTTTGTCGACCTTCAATGCCCATGAGAGGAACTCTTCGGGATCATTGGTTCCATTGAACTTGGGCATTGTGAACTTGAGCTTGCCATAGCGTTGCTCTTCATTGTGTTGAGGTCGATGTTGATGATGACGTTCTTGTCGTGGAGGGTAATCATCCTCATGTTGCTCTTGGCGAGGAGGAAGTCCATGATCAACGTGCTCTTGTTGACCTTGAGGTTGAGGTTGAGCTTGACGAGCTTGTGGAGGAGCTTGTTGGGCTTGACGTTGCGCACGTGGATGGTAGTTCCTCTCTTGTATTTCTTCTCGAAGGGCTTCCTCTTGATTGCGCCTTTCGCGATTGCGGTTGGCGAGAGCTCGAGTTAATGCTTGAAGGGCGCGTTCCGCCTCAAGAGCTTGTGTTTCTCGTTGTTGTAGTTGAAGACGTTGAGCCTCGGCGTCTTGTTGCTCTTGGTGTAGGCGTGCTCGTTCTTGTTCTTGTTGGTGGCGAAGACGTTGTCGTTCTTGTGCTTGAGCAAACGCCATTTGGCTCGATTGAGGACGAGGAACTTCTTCATCAACTTGCTCTTGGAGATTCTTGTCGTGTAGCGGGTTGCGAGATGTATGCGGTCTGACGCCTTGGCTCGACGAAGAATGTTCGATGACGGTGTACTTGTGTCGGAGAAGGTGTCGTCGGAGTGGCGACTTGAGTGGCTCCGTCTTGAGTGTGAAGAGGTAGAAATACGCGGTTCACCAACAAGGCGCGGATCTCGTCCATTCTTGCATCATTCTCTTTCTTGTGCGCGTCGAGTTTGTTGTCGAAGTAATCTCGTGTACGTTTCTCGGAGAGTCGCAAGTCGGTGGAGAGGTTGTCGATGCGTTCGCTCATTGCTTGTTGCTCTTGATGGAGAGCTCGTTGCGCGCCAAAGAGGTGGCTCTTGGTGATGTATGATGACATGTCGTCGTCTTGCTCGATGAAGAGTGGATTTGTAGAAGAACTTGGCCTATGCATCATTTCAAGCAAATTGTGAGTGGTAGAAGGAGAAGAATGAATACCAATGTACCTTTGACCGAAGTTGAAGATGAATCAAGTTCACTCAAATGCGGACAATGAAATAGCACTATTGGTACCGATCCTTGTCGATTCTCACACCTACACAAGTAAAAGCTTTTGGTGGAGCTTGGTTAGGATGGTGGCACAAAATTGATTGCAATCGTTAGCTTGACTCAAAAATGTTGAAGAAGATTCGCAAATTCGCATATGCAACAAGTAGACCAAGCAAGTAGTGGTACACGGAAACACACACGCAAATAGATAAATGGGATTGTGCAAACCAAAAGTGAGCCAAAATGTGGAATCCACGAAAATGCTCTTGTTGCACAATACTAGAGAGACGCTAGCACGATTGCACAATAGGCGGATACGGAGCTTGTGCACAACCTACTAGGCAAAAATGCAACGATCTCTATCCCAAGTATAATATATGTATGGTATTTGATTGCAATGATCCAAGATGATCTTATATGACAATCTTAATGTTGTATGATGCTATGCTTGTTGCTTATAAGCTCTTTGCTTATCTTTCCTCTTTGCTTAAAAGCTTGAGTGGCTCTTTCTCTTTTGAGCTCTTTTCTTATGCAAACTTGAAGAACTAAGATAGCAATTGTGTATGCGATGACAACTTTGTGACACACAAGTTGATTCCGAGATATGCACCACGATTGTATGTATGATATGGTGTATGCAACTAATGTGCACAAGTCACGTTGCCGGCAATACTCAATGGCTAGTCTCGGTGGGTAAGCAACGCAAAAGATGGTATGTGATGGCTATCAATGCAATTGCAAGGTATGACAAAGATGTCGTCGATGTTACCGTCCGTAGCGAAGATGAGTAGCCGACCAAAGTGAGCGTTTGTTGTTGATGTCACACCGCGCCTAGATAGCCGAAACACAAAAGGACAAGGAAATCTCACTGAAATTGTCGAACTCAACTTCGAATGTAAGTACGGAGGTTGTGTCTTGGGGTTTTGCAAATGGAAGTGGTGGTGGATGGGGTGGGGAGGGTGTATGTATGTGTGGGTGGTAGTGGTGGTGGAGGAGAACTGCAGAATTGCAGTGTCGGCAGAGGAAGCCGGATGATCCGGGCCAGGAGCCGGATGATCCGGGCGAGTCCGGATGATCCGGGACTTGGTCCGGATGATCCGGGCAGGTCAACCACGCACGGGAACTGCTCGGGAAGAACACGAAAATGGGGTGGAATTTGATGATTTCGGGGATTTTGGGTGGATTTCGAGGCGGGAAAGGTGGGGAAACACAAGATCCACGAGTTACACACCGAATCCACGGACCAAAAACAACAAAACATCATCAAAACTAACAAATCACAAAAATTTTTGGGGGTATTTCTGTAGGGATTTTCGGGTTTTTAGGACGAAAACAACAAAATCAAGCTAGAAATCACGGGGTAGGGGCTCCAAAAACGTGATCAACGTGGCTCATGATACCATATGATGTAGGTGGAACCCTAATTCGCCGATCTTTCACGTTTGGAGGGATCCCACGGAGGGAAACACGAAGAACACGCGAAGCACGAGAGGAAATCACGGGAAGAACGAGAGAGACACTCAACCGACAAGAGATCAATCACACAAGGTCTAGATCATCGAAGCACGAGTGATACATGGTCCAAAATCAACAAAGGAAAGATACAAAGGTAGCCGTTCTTCTCCGGAGGAGGTCTTGAATCCACGAGGATCTTCCCTTATAGGGGTCTTGAATCCGATGGATCTTCTCCTAGACGGAGGTCCCGATCTCCGTGGAGAAGTACCGGTGGATGAGCAAAGGCTCTCACACACAAATATGAGCTAATCCAATGCTAAGTGTCAAAGTGAGGAGAAGGGGTCCTCTAAATAGAGTCTGGGGCGAAGGGGTACATGGGCTCAGCCCAACACGCGCGCGCAGGCGCTGGCCGGACGATCCGGGCGAGGGTCCGGATGATCCGGGTGGAGGTCCGGATGGTCCGGATGCTCTACAGGTGACGGCGTAGGGCCGGACGTCCGGCCGGGGATCCGGATGTCCGGGCGGGATCCGGATGAACCGGGCCGGGGTCCGGATGATCCGGCTTCAGCGTGGAGGTTCTGTTGCCTTCGGTCGAATTAGCCGGATCGTCCGGACCGGGGTCCGGATCATCCGGGCTCTGTCCGGATCGTCCGGGCCTCCGTCCGGATCGTCCGGCCTCTCTGGTCCTGGTTGCTTTCTCCTCTCCGTCTTCGCGTATGTCTTCCGCTTCCGATTCTCCTCGCTTCCTAGCCTCTTCATGGTTAACTCCTTGGTGTCTGAGTATGCATAGAGTTTCCGTTTGAGGTAGTAACCATGTCTCATGTGAATCGAAGGATAGTTGTGAGAGGATTGATGTCACCTCGGTCTCAAGAGGATGACATGTTTCTATATCACGCATCTCATTTATTTGAGTGTTGGATATTTGGTGCTAACAAACACACGCACGTGCGCATCATGATGGATGATGTGTACATCTACCACGCACACACAATTTTCCCTTTGTCTTTGTTTTGTGTAGGTACTCACGTATACTCGTCAACCTCTCAATCCCAAGAGTTGACGAAACGAGCTCTTGAGAGCAAGGATGCTTTGGGATCCCGTGGACTATCCTTACCACCGTCCCCTTCGCGCAAGGACTACGCGCAACTCCTCTACTTGGCTCTCACACGGCTATGGGCTATTTACCACTCGACACCTTATGCCCATACTATCGTGTTCACTTTGCATGCTATGCTTGCTTCTATGCCTTTGTCATGCAATTGTGACCCTTGCTTGCATTTACCCATGATGAAACATTATAACATCCCTATGTGTATTTGCATGCTTGGTGGAGATCCTTGTTGCTATTGCCATGTTTATCATGTGCCCCATACTATTGATGCTTGTTGTGTTGGGAGAGTCATGATGTTCCATTGCTATTTACATATGGCCTCTCGCCAATACATTCATGCTATCCTACTCATACCTTGCTTTCATGCTTGTGATATGTCCTGTGAATTATTCATGCCCACTATTTGCACACATGACATGCTTGCCATGATTACTCCTAGTATGTTGCATCTTAGCACTACTAGCTTGCTTAACTTGATTGCTATGATTGCTTGCTATGTTGCATCACCCATGTTCCACTATTACTTGCTTTCTTGGGTTGATGACATATATGCTCATGCCTCTCACTTGATTTGTCATGATCATTGTCTCTTGTCTCCATTAGTTGCATCTCTCATATCACCTTGTATTGAGTGCCAACTTGCTATGCTTATTGATCTCGGAGACTTGGACACTATACTTGTGATGCATGTTTGTTTGATTGAGCCTATTGCATTTGGTTGTTCTCGCATCATATGCCTCCATACTATGCAACGCTCCCTTGTACTTTCTTATGATGAGCATGATGTGTACACTTGTTGGGTATCTTACCACTCGAATGATAGGTTTTGCATTTCCGCTAACCTCATTTGTTTTTCCGAGTGTTTGTCATGTTCTTTCATTTTGGAGGTTTCACAAGGCGATGCCGTTATCCAACATATTGGTTATGTGAAGGCTTACATGATGTGCGACACCAACATTTTCGACATTCTCCTAAAGGTGAACTCCTTCTCTTTGAGCAATCCTCAAATATGCATATTGGATGGGTCACTCTTTCATTGTTGTTTCCTTCTTCTTGTCTACATGATACATCTCGTGAACGGAGGAGCGACATTGGAGATTGGCTACATGGACCTTCACATTGAGGAGCGCTTGCACTTATTGGATGCACCTTCGGCACCCCACTCATGCCTCGACATCGAGCTTTGGTACACCAACACCTTCATATTTGTTGATTGTGCTCACACATGTCATGCTCAATGGACATATCATACTCACCACAAGTTTGCACCCCATGCATGGATTGACTCACATTGTGCTTGTCTTGTTGCATCTATTTCCATGTCATCCATGATATATGAGCTTCTTCATTTCCTTAGCAAATTTGTTGTGATCTTCCTTGATGACATATTTATACATCATGATCATATTGTCCACCATCAATTGCATGATAGCTTACACATATTGAGCATCCATTGCCATATTCATGCTATTGATGCACCGTCCCTCTATGACATCATTTTGCACAATGGTAGAATTTGTCGCTTTGTGCACCATGCTAATTATCCCATGAATGTTTGAATCTCATTCTAGATCATCTTGATAAGCTTCATGCGCTTTGTCACGACCAATCTTGCCGCACGGACTCATTCTTACATGATGGACACTTTGTGTGCGCTAACCATTGTATTTCCGAGTGTTGCTCGTGTTTGCTCTTTTTGCATGCCTATCACTCCGGCGACACCTTGGACTACGCGGATTGCACCATGCCTTCAACTTCGTCCAACTACAAATCCGTCTACGACAACCGTTTCCATGGTGATGAGGATCACGATCCGAGGTCGGATCTTTCCCAAGGGGGGGGATATGATGCGGAGCATCCCACGTTCATCCCCATGTACACTCCGACTACTCTCCAAGCCCCAAGGATACATAAGATGAGACCTCGACTATGCGCCATCGGACACAAGGTGAATTCACTCCTCTTCGAACCGTCACTTTCCGCATATGAGACATGGCTACTACCTCATGCGTGGACCTTGTATGCACTCAGGTACAACCAGGATGGCCAAGGAGAATCCAAGGACCAAGGCCAAGCATGGAAGAGAAGACGGAAGAAAGGAGAAGAAAAGATGGAGCGTGATGTAGGGTGGAACCCTAATTCGTCGATCTTTCACGTTTGGAGGGGATCCTACGGAGGAAACACGAAGAACACACAGAAGCACGAGGGGAAACACGGGGAAAACGAGAGAGAATCACTCAACCAACAAGGAATCGATCACACAAGTGCTAGATCAACATACACACATGAGATCCACAAGATACATAGTCAACTAGGGTAAGGATACAAAGGAACCGCTCATCTCCAAGAGGAGGCCTTGAATCCACGAGGGATCTTCCCATAAAGGGTCTTGTATCCGAGAGGATCTTCTCCGAAGAGGCCGCGGTCTCTCACGAGGAGGAGATCTGATAGATGAGCGTAGCTCTATCTCTAACTTGAGCTAAACCAACGCTAACCCTCAAAGTGGGGAGGAGGAGGTCTATTTATAGTGCTAAGCCATGAAGGGGTAAGTGAGGGGCGAAGGGGTACACGGGCCTCGGCCCAAGTCGTGCGCGCAGGCAAGGCCGGATGATCCGGACGGGGTCCCGGATGATCCGGGCGTCGGGGTCCGGATGATCCGGACGGAGTCCCGGATGATCCGGCTTCGGCAGAAGCCTTCTGTTGTCTTCGGCGCAGTTACCCGGACGATCCGGGGGAGGGTCCGGATGATTCGGCTGGGCCCGGATGATCCGGACGGCGGCCCAGACGTCCGGCCTGTCTTCAACAGCCGCTCCATCTTCTTCTTCTCCTTTCTTCCGTCTTCTCTTCCATGCTTGGCCTTGGTCCTTGGATTCTCCTTGGCCATCCTGGTTGTACCTGAGTGTATACAAGGTCCACGCATGAGGTAGTAGCCATGTCTCATATGCAGAAAGTGACGGTTCGAAGAGGAGTGAATTCACCTTGTGTCCAATGGCGCATAGTCGAGGTCTCATCTTATGTATCCTTGGGGCTTGGAGAGTAGTCGGAGTGTATATGGGGATGAACGTGGGATGCTCCGCATCATATCCCCCCTTGGGAAAGATCCGACCTCGGATCGTGATCCTCATCACCATGGAAATGGTTGTCGTAGACGGACTTGTAGTTGGACGAAGTTGAAGACATGGTGCAATCCGCGTAGTCCAAGGTGTTGCCGGAGTGATAGACATGCAAAAAGAGCAAACACAAGCAACACTCGGAAATACAATGGTTAGCGCACACAAAGTGTCCATCATGTAAGAATGAGTCCGTGCGGCAAGATTGGTTGTGACTAAGCGCATGAAGCTTATCAAGATGATCTAGAATGAGATGCAAAGCATTCATGGGGGGAAATGTAGTCATTGTGCACAGAAATGTGTTGTAAATATGATCAATGCAACCGCGGTGCAAAATGATGTCATAGTGAGACGGTTTATCAATAGCATGAATATGGCAATGGATGCTCAATATGTATATGTTATCATGCAATTGATGATGGACAATATGATCATGATGTATGAATATGCCATCAAGGAAGATCACAACAAATTTGCTAAGGAAGTGAACAATCTCATATATCATGGATGACATGGTAATACAAGATGCAACAAGGCAATCATAATGTGAGTCAATCCATGCATAGGGTGCAAACTTGTGGTGAGTATGATATGTCCATCGAGCATGACGTGTGTGAGCACAATCAACAAATATGAAGGTGTTGGAGTACCAAAGCCCGATGTCGAGGCATGAGTGGAGTGCCGAAGGTGCATCCAATAAGTGCAAGCGCTCCTCAATGTGAAGGTCCATGTAGCCAATCTCCAATGTCGCTCCTCCGTTCACGAGGTGTATCATGTAGACAACAAGAAGGAAACAACAATGAAAGTGATAGAGGCGGGGGTGTCCCGATCTTTCGATGAGATGATAACTATCGATTTGGTGAAGATGACTTTGACGATCCGACTACAAACGTGCACGACGTTGCGCCTTAGCAATCGCTAAACCAACTCCGAGAGGTTATTGACCACGCTGGAGCACGATCAACCTGACCACGAAGGTCTATTCCTGCAAGCAATCGAAGAACAAGCAAGAATATGATAAAAGCAATCTGAATATTGCGAGTATATATGAAGTATTGATAAAGGTGGGGATCCGTAAGCGGTCTTGGTCTGGTCGTTGGACACAAACGAAGTACACGAAGTTGCAATGGCTAACTTTTAACTAAACAAATCCCAAGCGAAAAGCTACTAGATGGATCTACTTATATAGGAGCAAGGGGTGGCGGCCAAGGAGGTGGGAGGACGTCCCAAGGCAGCCTAAAACTAACCCTAGGTCATACAAGGCTCATGGGCCCAAGTGGAGGTGACGTAGCACCTTTGGACTTGTAGTTTGACTCGGATTCTGCTGCAGCGTCAGATTGTTTCGTCCATAACTCAACACTCCGGATGGATTTTAAGGTGATTCCAATTGTGCTGGAAAGAGCATGAAATCTACTTTCCAACAAAAAACGAATCACCCAATTCGGAGTCCGTATGAAAAAGTTGTTGGCGTTTTGAGTCAGGTATGTCTGTGCAGTCCGAATCTGAGTCCAAAACGTGAGAGACTTGGACTCTATCTTCTCTTGGGCCAAAAGTGACGTGAGAACTTTTTAAACAGCAAATAAACATCTCTTTCTTCCTTATCTTCATATGTGGATTGTACAAATGTCCCATACACCTGCAATTAGACAAAACACAAAAGTGTGTGAAGTATTTTTGTTCTGCATAACATAAATAGATTATTGAATAGTTTGCACTAGAAATCACCTGACAAATATGCATGTATGCAATATTTTTGGTCATATCCAAGGTAGTCATGTCCTCATCATCCTCCCCTTCTTGAAAATAAAGCCGTCCTCGGCGTTGCTTAATCTGAAATGTGGCTAACAAAAGAGACAAGGTGTACATGTTGTGTATGTATATGTCATCTATTTTACTTCCTCGATTTTTGCATATATGACACATGAATAGATGAGTAACTTGCATAGTTCATAAAATCTAAAGCCACAAAATTAGCACAAGAAGTAGAAGGCATGAAAATATTGCAAATCAGTTTGCACATATAAGTGAAGCTCTTATTCATTTCAAAAGATTGACAATGTTCATCATTAAACCATCCCAACATTGGTGAATTAACCTTACTTGCATCAAATTTACATGCTACAATATGCTTAAATAAGCAAACATGCAATAAGTCATTCAACACAGAATCATCACCAAGATTAGAGGTCATATCAAAATGATTAAACATTGATTCTTTTGCATCAACAGTTAATTCAATGGGTGCACTCAAAATTGTTGGTATTTCAGTTGTTTGATCACATGACGCATTCATGACAGTATCAAGTTTCTCTAAAATAGGTGCTGTGCTCAAATCACTAGGTAACTCAACACGTAATGCATTCAAGTTAACTAGTGATGCATCATTCTCATGTGAAGTTATATCATCAATACCTTTACTGTTACCTTGTCGCAAAGACGTAGCTGATGTAGGTACAGACGTAGACAATGCACCATACTCTTGAGATGATGTCGCGCTCACAATCTGAGGTGGGGCTGCTCTAGTAGGTGCAACGGTGGAGGAACCAACCGGCGGTGGTGAGCATGAACTGGAATAGTAGTTGTTGTAGTCACCCAATGCATCCTCCTGTAACTGTCTCTCAAAGGTACAAGCACGAACATACATACCAGTAATGCAACGAGGAATATCTGAAATCTTGCTCGAATATCATGGTTCAAACCACCAAAAATCTATTCATTGTATCATCCTCAGATTCTTCTATGTCACAATAATGCATATAAGATCTGAACTCTTGGTAGTAAGCATGAACAGTGTTATTGCCTTGTTTAAATTGTTCAAATTTGTGAAGCAATTCACGACGATTGTAAGGAGGGAAAAATTGTTTTCTCATTACATCTTTCAAATCTTTCCAAGTTGTGGGTTGGTTATCAATGTTTTCCTTACAATGCACACTCCACCAAACAGAAGCAAAACCAGTAAATGCTCTAGTGACAGCTCGTACTCGCTCAAGTTCAGAAAAAACATGGTGACTAAAAACTTGTTCTACTTCAAGCTCCCAAGCTAGATAAATAGCAGGATTAAATCTACCCTTAAATGACGGTAAAGAGCTAACCTGGCCATGTGCTTGTGTGTGTTGTCCCAACTCTCGTGATGGTGAAGATGTGTTCGTCGTCCAAGAACTTCTATCTCCGAAACCTGTCATGATTAGTAGAAACAAGAAACAAAATTCGAGAATAATGTTCCTATGAAATACTAGGATGTGGTTGTAAAGTGCTCACAGTAAAGCAAATATCAATATCTTACAAGTTCTTACCATGCGGCAGGTGGTGACAGGCAACCAGCGGTGTCAAGTAACTCTGAAGATTGTGTAAAGCGCTTGCCAGGGGAACGTATGTATACACGGTGTAGAAATATGTGGAGCTGGGTTGGCTATATATGGTAGCAAAAGATTCGCAATAATCAATTCAAAGATGCAATGTTGAATAAACGCTCAACGACGGTACTGAGCTGGTCCTAGGCTAGACCGGACTAGAGACGCGAGCCTAGAACACTAATGAGGTCACGGCATAGCACAACTAGCATCAATGAAGGATGCTAAGTAGCTCTTGACAACAAGATATAAGTGAAGATCACAATGGTAGTGAAGATAATGGTGAAAAACAACTACCAAGCAGGACATACAACAACTCTCTCTCCAACTTTCCTCTTGAAAAGTTTGAGCCAATTTTCTGATAAATTCTTTCAAAGAATGCTACTAACTCAAGCTTTCCAATGCAAAAGAATCACTCCATTCCGAGTTGATATGAGGAGTCAAAGAATTCTAAAACTGGCACGAAAAATTGGAACAAGCTGTATTCACGAACTCCGAGGGCAAAAGACCTATTTAGAAGCCGATTTTGAGGTGTCAAATAATGAACTAGCTTCTCGCAACTATTTAGATGCGGCTCGTTGCTAGCTTCAGTTTGAGTACTCACGGAGCCAAACGGACTTCGTATGAGGAAGATACACCCGTTTTCTTGAAGCAGGCGCATAAAACAGATTCCAATCCGAATTCAGGTACGAGATTGATTCTAGATAGATCCGTTTTTTTCTTCTCTCTTTTTTCTCACACTTTTCTTCTTTTCTTCTCTCTTTTCTTTTCTTTTTTCTTTCCTTTTTTCTCTCTTTTTCTCTCTTTTTCCCTCTTTCCAAGACAAACTAGATAAGATGCAGATTGGATCGGCGAAGATGTGAATGACCACAACTATGATTATTACAATGAACAGTAGCGAGCACGTGGTGGAAATTAATAGATGGGATGGTGGATAGCGGAAGGATAATGATGCAGCGGTGGCGTGACTAATGTGAACAGAACTCGAAACTCTAAAGGAACTAGACACTCAGACCAGCAACTGACACGACGATGCAACCGATAATTCAACTAAGCAAATACAGAAAAGATTACGCAAAGGCTCAGATTGTGATAGAGGCAAAGGTGTCCCGTCTTTCGATGAGATGGTGGATTTCGCTTTGGTGGAAGTCGACTTTGACGATCCGACTACGAACGTGCGAGGACGTCGCGCCTTAGCAATCGCTAAACCAACTCCGAGAGGTTATTGACCACGCCGGAGCACGATCAACCTGACCACGAGGGTCTATTTCCTGCGAGCAAACGAAGAACAAGCAAGAAACTGAGATTGCAATCTGGATATTGCGAATATAAGATGAAAGCTTTATTGATCAAGGTGGGGTTCTGTGACGCCTTTGTCTGGTCGTTGAACACAAACGAAGTACGCGAAGTTGCAGCTATGGCGAACTTTTGATCTAAACAAAACCCAAGTCTAAACGGTGCCCTAAGGGCTGTATATATGGAGGAAGAGGGGTGAATTTCGTGGCCCTTGGTGGAGGGGTCCAAACTAACCCTATCTCTTGTTTCCCACACATACGGACTCTAAAAATAGCCTATACTAATGTATTTCGAAATTACATGGGCCTGGCCCAATAATAAGGTGACGCAGCACCTAGAATAGCCTATGGACGAATATTATGAAGTGGCATCTTGTATATTTCGTCCAAGGCTTCATGCACTCCTTATGGTGGCTTCAAAGTCCTGAAATCATCACTTGTAACTCCGTTCTTGATCTCCTTTGCATGCCATCAACTCCATGTGTGTTCTTGCTCCAATGTTCATCCTTCTCCAAGCTAGGCCCTTCATTTGTAAGCAAAACAAATGTATCCAATTTAAGCAGCATCATATTCTCATGAACATTAGAATCATTACCAAGAAACGAAAGTACCGGTAATTTAGTTGGCGTCTTGTGAGCTCTAGTAATTGGTCCAAGTATGTATAGCAGCAGGGCTGTGGGTGTAACAATGGTATTGATGTCCTCATCATCCTCCCTTCTTGAAATGAAGTCGTCCTCGACGGAAGTTCATCTTCCTCACCCAAATATGGCTTCAAATCTGCAATGTTAAAAGTGGGACTAACCCCAAAATCTGCAGGCAGCTCAAGTTTATATGCATTATCATTTACTTTCTCCAACACCTTAAAGGGACCAGCAGCACGTGGCATTAGCTTTGATTTTGCAAATCAGAAATCTATCCTTACGCAAATGTAACCAAACAAGATCTCGGTGCAAACACAACATGTTTTCTACCCTTATCTCCAGCAAGTTTATATTTAGCATTCATACGCTCAATGTTTTCCTTAGTTAACTCATGCATTTTTAAAATCAACTCAGCACGTTCTTTAGCATCAAAATTAACCTTCTCCGAAGATGGAAGAGGCAATAAATCAATAGGTGCACGAGGTAGGAAACCATACACAATTTCAAAAGGGCACATCTTAGTAGTAGAATGCAATGAACGATTATAAGCAAATTCAATATGAGGCAAGCATTCTTCCCACATTTTCTTATTATTCTTCAAAACAGCCCTAAGCATAGTAGACAATGTTCTATTGACTACTTCAGTTTGTCCATCAGTTTGGGGGTGACAAGTAGTACTAAAAAGTAGTTTAGTCCCCAACTTAGCCCATAAACATCTCCAAAAGTGGCTAAGAAATTTAGTATCACGATCTGAAACAATAGTATTTGGCACACCATGCAAGCGAATAATTTCACGAAAGAACAAATCAGCAACATTAACAAACATCATCGCTTTTATGACATGGTATAAAGTGTGCCATTTTCGAGAATCTATCCACGACAACAAATATGCTATCCTCCCTTCTTTGTTCGAGGTAAACCTAAAACAAAGTCCATAGATATATCCTCCCAAGGAACACTAGGTACAGGCAAAGGCATATATAAACCATGAGGATTGAGTCGTGACTTAGCTTTTTGACATGTAGTGCAGCGAGCAACAAAACGCTCAACATCCCGTCTCATCTTTGGCCAAAAGAAATGTGTAGCTAGTATATCCTCGTCTTCTTCACGCCAAAGTGTCCCATTAGTCCTCCTCCATGCGCCTCCTGCAACAACAAAAGACGAACGAGCTAGCTGGAATGCATAGCTTGTTAGAACGAAACAAATCCATCATTAATGACGAACTTGTTCCATGTTCTACCTTCTTTACAATTCTGCAATACATCTTTAAAATCAGCATCATGCACATATTGATCTTTGATGGTCTCCAAACCAAATATTTTGAAGTCAAGTTGTGAAAGCATAGTATAGCGACGAGACAATGCATCAGCAATAACATTTTCTTTACCCTTCTTGTGTTTAATGACATAAGGAAAGTCTCAATGAACTCAACCCATTTAGCATGTCTACGATTCAGTTTAGCTTGACTTTTAATATGTTTCAAAGATTCATGATCGAATGTATAACAAATTCTTTGGGCCATAAATAATGTTGCCATGTTTCTAAAGTCCGAACAAGAGCATATAATTCTTTATCATAAGTAGAATAATTCAGACTAGGCCCACTCAATTTTTGAGAAAAGTATGCAACAGGTTTGCCATCTTGTAATAACACACCTCCTAATCCAATTCCACTAGCATCACATTCAAGCTCAAAAGTCTTATTAAAATCAGGAAGTTGGAGTAAAGGAGCATGTGTCAACTTAGCTTTCAATACCGTGAAGGCTTCTTCTGTGCGGTACCCCAAACAAAAGGCACATCCTTCTTTGTAAGCTCGTTGAGAGGTGCAGCAATGGTGCTGAAATCTCTCACAAAACGCCTATAGAAACCAGCGAGGCCAAGGAAACTCCTCACTTGTGTGACCGTTTTGGGCTGCGGCCAACTCTCAATAGCTTCAATCTTGGCTTTATCAACTTCAATTCCTGTGGAGTAACAACATAGCCAAGAAAAGATACTCGGTCGGTGCAAAAGGTGCACTTCCCAAGGTTACCAAACAAGCGTGCATCACGAGAGCAATAAAAACAGCACGTAAATGTTCCAAATGTTCTTCCAAAGATTTGCTATAAATCAGTATATCATCAAAATAAACTACCACAAATCGTCCAATGAAAGCACGTAAAACTTCGTTCATTAATCTCATGAAAGTACTAGGTGCATTAGTTAACCCAAAAGGCATGACTAACCACTCATATAATCCAAACTTAGTTTTAAATGCTGTTTTCCATTCATCTCCCAATTTCATACGAATTTGATGGTATCCACTACGCAAATCAACTTTGGAGAATATTGTAGAGCCACTCAATTCATCAAGCATATCATCTAGCCTAGGAATAGGGTGACGATAACGAATAGTAATATTATTGATGCCTCTACAATCAACACACATACGTGACGTACCATCCTTTTTCGGCACTAGAATAATAGGAACAACACAAGGACTAAGGGATTCGCGTATATAACCTTTGTCGAGCAGCTCCTGTACTTGACGATAATCTCCTTCGTCTCCTCCGGATTGGTGCGGTATGGTGCACGGTTGGGTAATGATGCACGGGAATTAAGTCAATTTGATTCTCAATCCCTCGAATAGGTGGTAATCCGGTGGCACGTCTTGTGGAAAGACGTCGTGAACTCCCTGCAAAATGTTAGTGACAAGAGGGGCAAAGAGGAAGGCACGTCCTCAAATGAAAATAATGCCTCTTTGCACACAAAAGGATAGCAAATAGATTTGCCAAAATCTAGCTCATCAATATCAGATTTGGTGGCAAGTAAACATGCACTTTTCAATTTAATTTCGAAACAACAGTAGATGGTTTATTATTAGGCTTCATGTGTTGCTCAAATTCTTTTGCCACAATTTGATTTTCACTCTTATTTTTCTCCTGTTTTGCTTTATTAGCTCTATTAATATCATCTTTCAAAATGGACTCAGGAGTCATAGGAAGCAAAGTAATATTTTTATCCTTATGAACAAGAGTATCTTGATTGTTTCTACCATGGTGTACAGAATTTTATCAAATTGCCATGGTCTACCAAGTAACAAGGAACATGCTTGCATAGGTACCACATCGCAATCAACATAATCAGCATATGTAGAGATACTAAAATGCACACGAACAGTACGTGTTACCTTCACCTTGCCGCTGTTGTTGAACCATTGGATGTAGTAAGGATGTGGATGTGGTCTTGTGGTGAGAGATAGCTTCTCCACCATCTCCATGCTAGCCAAATTGTTGCAGCTCCCTCCATCTATGATGACGCGAATAGAACGTTCCTTCACAACTCCCTTTGTATGGAACAAATTATGCCTCTGATTTTGCTCAGCTTGTGTAACCTGCACACTCAAAACACGTTGAGCAACTAAACATTCATACTGTCAAGATCTTCAAGAGCCATATATTGTGTCTCATGATCGAATCATCTCCACCGTGTTCCTCATGTGTAATAAGAGCCAAAGTCTCCTCATCATAGTCACTAGCGGACTCATACCCACCATCCTCGTTAGCAATCATCACACGCTGAGATTTGCATTCTCTCATAAAATGTCCTCTTCCCTTACAACGACGACAAATAATATCACTTGTGTGCCTGTTGACGCCATGGAAGAAGAGCTCTGCAGGCCAGCAGGTGTGCTCTTGGCAGATAGTGGTGGTTGTGCCTGCTTTCTTGTATCACGGTTGGAGGTGGCACCTGAAGGAGGTGATGGTGCAGTGGAAGTAGATGATGCACGTGGTGTCCATGATGAAGGTCGACCTGCAGAAAAGTTAGTGCGCGCCAATGCCTATCGATCCTGCACTTCACGTTCAGCTTTACAAGCAAGATGGAATAAACGAGTGATATTATTATAATCCTTATAGTCTAGAATGGTCTGAATCTCTATTTAATCCACCCGAAAACGTGCAAGCATAGCTTCATTCTCCTCAACAATACCACATCTAATCAAGCCAGTTTGCAATTCCTGATAATATTCTTCTACAGAATTTTTTCCTTGTCTTAAACGCTGCAATTTTTGAAGTAATTCACGTTGATAATATGGTGGAACCCAACGAGTACGCATAGCAGTTTTCAAAGCAGCCCAAGTAGCTGGAACAGGATATAATCTACAATGTTCGACCACCAAACACATGCAAAGCTAGTGAAAGCACAAACAGCAGCAGAACACGTCTCTCCTCGGGATATTGTAAACATGTAAATCGTTGTTCAGTTTCTAACTCCCAAGTAAGATATATATCAGGAACATATCTACCCTCAAATGGTGGAATATTCAATTTCAGTTTAGGGAGATGGTCATGATCGCGTACTGAGGGGAGCCCTAACATTGCCATTATTTGCATGTGGACGACCTGGTGGTTGTGGTGCTGGTGGTTGCACGTAGTTCGATGTTGATCAACCTCATCCTCGTAATCTTCCACATAATCATCCTCGTCGGTACCAGCAGCAGCAGATGGCAGGAGCCAAAGAAGCACCAACAGCAGTAGCAGCGGCACCAGAATTTTGTCTGGCTCAATAGGAACACGCTGAGCTCGTCCATACTGATTCGGAAGGGGCGTAGTTGTTGTCGCAGAGGTGCGATAGGTGCAGCCGGCGGTGGTTGTGGAAAACGCGCGAGCAATTCATCAAACTTGCTATCAAGCTTTGTTTCAAACGTCTTCTCAATGCCATCTATCTTCTCCATGGCCTCGTCAAATCTGTTTACCACATCTTGCACTGTCCAATCATCATTTGCTGAAACTTATCATGTAGCTGTTTGTTTGTCGAGTTCTCCCAATCAGTCTCATCGGCCTGTGTTCCTGCCATGGTTAGCAGCAATAGAAACACACAAGAATATGATCCTACAGACTACTAGGAAGTGGTGGTGGTGGTGTGGTGGACGGTCACAAATCCGTGAAGCAAATCTCAAATTCTTACCAGTTCTTACCCAGCAGCAGGTGGTGATCGGCAACCGTTGTAGTCAAAACTCTCAAAGCTTGGCTATAGCGATTACCAGGGAGAATCAAACGCACGACGTAGATGTATGTGGAGCTGGGAAGGCTTATAATATGGTAGCAAAAGGGTCAAGAATAATCAAATCGAGATGCAAAGTTGAATAAACGCTCAACGACAGATCTTGTCTTTGGTCCTAGGCTAGACCGTGCTAGAGACGCGAGCCTAGAACACTAACAAAATCACGGCGCTGCACGTAAACAAAGGAAAAGCACACTCTGAATTTTTTTTCGCTTTTTTTTTTTTTTGCGCTGCTTTTTTTTTTTTGCTGCTTTTTTTTTTTTTTTTTTTGCGAAAAATCACTATAATGGCGAGTGTCTCAAAACTCTTCCCGTGTCAAATCGACAGGATGGGCACGAAATTTTTTCGACCAAATTTTTTTTTTTTTGCCGGACCCAAAAACTGAAACGGGTCAAAAAACTTTCTATAACGGCGATCGCTCAATACGCTTAGAAACACTTAAAATAGGATAGCCGAAAATTTTTTATCCCGTGCGTTTTGGAAAATTTTGGGCCTAAACGGAGGGTGGTTTCCGGACTCTTTTTTTTTTTTTTTTGGAAACCAACCTCTTCTACGGACGGCAAAAGATTGCTGGAATCCGAAACCTACTCAGACAAGGAAACACGAATCGGAAATTAGATGGATCCCGAAAACAAATCTAATATGCAAGGAACTCGGATTGGTGGTGGATATATGGTGGTGGTATATGGCAGCGGTGGTGGTATATGGCAGCGGTGGTGGTATATGGATACGGATTCGAAGCGGTGGCGGATAAGCGGTGGTGGTAGATGGCAGGGGCGATGATGATGTGGCGGCGGCGTGACAACTTATGACCGAACTCAAACTCTAAAAGACTAGACTCTAAGACCAAAGAACTCGACACGACGATGCAACCGCAAATTCAACAACGCAAATACAGAAAAGATTATGCAAAGGCTCAGATTGGTTCGGATATGATGACCTAACCCTAATTTTTTTTTGGCTTTTTCGTGGACTGTAGGTATGAAGAACAGACTCGATCTAAACTACGAAAAACTGTAAAATCTCACCGAGCAACCTGAAAACTGATACCACTTGATAGAGGCAGAGGTGTCCCGTCTTTCGATGAGATGGTGGATTTCGCTTTGGTGGAAGTCGACTTTGACGATCCGACTACGAACGTGCGAGGACGTCGCGCCTTAGCAATCGCTAAACCAACTCCGAGAGGTTATTGACCACGCCGGAGCACGATCAACCTGACCACGAGGGTCTATTTCCTGCGAGCAAACGAAGAACAAGCAAGAAACCGAGATTGCAATCTGGATATTGCGAATATAAGATGAAAGCTTTATTGATCAAGGTGGGGTTCTGTGGACGCTTTGTGCGGTCGTTGAACACAAACGGCACGCGAAGTTGCAGCTATGGCGAACTTTTGATCTAAACAAAACCCAAGTCTAAACGGTGCCCTAAGGGCTGTATATATGGAGGAAGAGGGGTGAATTTCGTGGCCCTTGGTGGAGGGGTCCAAACTAACCCTATCTCTTGTTTCCCACACATACGGACTCTAAAAATAGCCTATACTAATGTATTTCGAAATTACATGGGCCTGGCCCAATAATAAGGTGACGTGACACCTAGAATAGCCTATGGACGAATATTATGAAGTGGCATCTTGTATATTTCGTCCAAGGCTTCATGCACTCCTTATGGTGGCTTCAAAGTCCTGAAATCATCACTTGTAACTCCGTTCTTGATCTCCTTGCATGCCATCAACTCCATGTGTGTTCTTGCTCCAATGTTCATCCTTCTCCAAGCTAGGCCCTTCATTTGTAAGCAAAACAAATGTATCCAATTTAGGCAGCATCATATTCTCATGAACATTAGAATCATTACCAAGAAACGAAAGTACCGGTAATTTAGTTGGCGTCTTGTGAGCTCTAGTAATTGGTCCAGTATGTATAGCAGCAGGGGCTGTGGGTGTAACAATGGTATTGATGTCCTCATCAGATTGGTTCGGATGGGATGAACTAACCCTAATTTTTTTTTGGCTTTTTCGTGGACTATAGGTATGAAGAACAGACTCGATCTAAACTACGAAAAACTGTAAAATCTCACCGAGCAACCTGGAAATCTGATACCACTTGATAGAGGCGGGGGTGTCCCGATCTTTCGATGAGATGATAACTATCGATTTGGTGAAGATGACTTTCACGATCCGACTACAAACGTGCACGACGTTCGCCTTAGCAATCGCTAAACCAACTCCGAGAGGTTATTGACCACGCTGGAGCACGATCAACCTGACCACGAAGGTCTATTCCTGCAAGCAATCGAAGAACAAGCAAGAATATGATAAAAGCAATCTGAATATTGCGAGTATATATGAAGTATTGATAAAGGTGGGGATCCGTAAGCGGTCTTGGTCTGGTCGTTGGACACAAACGAAGTACACGAAGTTGCAATGGCTAACTTTTAACTAAACAAATCCCAAGCTTAAAAGCTACTAGATGGATCTACTTATATAGGAGCAAGGGTGGCGGCCAAGGAGGTGGGAGGACGTCCCAAGGCAGCCTAAAACTAACCCTAGGTCGTACAAGGCTCATGGGCCCAAGTGGAGGTGACGTAGCACCTTTGGACTTGTAGTTTGACTCGGATTCTGCTGCAGCGTCAGATTGTTTCGTCCATAACTCAACGCTCCGGATGGATTTTAAGGTGATTCCAATTGTGCTGGAAAGAGCATGAAATCTACTTTCCAACAAAAACGAATCACCCAATTCGAGTCCGTATGAAAAAGTTGTTGGCGTTTTGAGTCAGGTATGTCTGTGCAGTCCGAATCTGAGTCCAAAACGTGAGAGACTTGGACTCTATCTTCTCTTGGGCCAAAAGTGACGTGAGAACTTTTGAACAGCAAATAAACATCTCTTTCTTCCTTATCTTCATATGTGGATTGTACAAATGTCCCATACACCTGCAATTAGACAAAACACAAAAGTGTGTGAAGTATTTTTGTTCGGATAACATAAATAGATTATTGAATAGTTTGCACTAGAAATCACCGACAAATATGCATGTATGCAATATTTTGGTCATATCCAAGGTAGTAATGTCCTCATCATCCTCCCCTTCTTGAAAATAAAGCCGTCCTCGGCGTTGCTTAATCTGAAATGTGGCTAACAAAAGAGACAAGGTGTACATGTTGTGTATGTATATGTCATCTATTTTTACTTCCCTCGATTTTTGCATATATGACACATGAATAGATGAGTAGCTTGCATAGTTCATAAAATCTAAAGCCACAAAATTAGCACAAGAAGTAGAAGGCATGAAAATATTGCAAATCAGTTTGCACATATAAGTGAAGCTCTTATTCATTTCAAAAGATTGACAATGTTCATCATTAAACCATCCCAACATTGGTGAATAAACCTTACTTGCATCAAATTTACATGCTACAATATGCTTAAATAAGCAAACATGCAATAAGTCATTCAACACAGAATCATCACCAAGATTAGAGGTCATATCAAAACATTTAAACATTGATTCTTTTGCATCAACAGTTAATTCAATGGGTGCACTCAAAATTGTTGGTATTTCAGTTGTTTGATCACATGACGCATTCATGACAGTATCAAGTTTCTCTAAAATAGGTGCTATGCTCAAATCACTAGGTAACTCAACACGTAATGCATTCAAGTTAACTAGTGATGCATCATTCTCATGTGAAGTTATATCATCAATACCTTTATTGTTACCTTGTCGCAAAGACGAGCTGATGTAGGTGCACAGACGTAGACAATGCACCATACTCTTGAGATGATGTCGCTCACAATCTGAGGTGGGGCTGCTCTAGTAGGTGCAACGGTGGAGGAACCAACCGCGGTGGTGAGCATGAACTGGAATAGTAGTTGTTGTAGTCACCCAATGCATCCTCCTGAATCGTCTCTCAAAGGTACAAGCACGAACATACATACCAAGTAATGCAACGAGGAATATCTGAAATCTTGCCTGAATATCATGGTTCAAACCACCAAAAATCTATTCATTGTATCATCCTCAGATTCTTCTATGTCACAATAATGCATATAAGATCTGAACTCTTGGTAGTAAGCATGAACAGTGTTATTGCCTTGTTTAAATTGTTCAAATTTGTGAAGCAATTCACGACGATAGTAAGGAGGGAAAAATTGTTTTCTCATTACATCTTTCAAATCTTTCCAAGTTGTCGGTTGGTTATCAATGTTTTTCTTACAATGCACACTCCACCAAACAGAAGCAAAACCAGTAAATGCTCTAGTGACAGCTCGTACTCGCTCAAGTTCAGAAAAAACATGGTGACAAAAACTTGTTCTACTTCAAGCTCCCAAGCTAGATAAATAGCAGGATTAAATCTACCCTTAAATGACGGTAAAGAGCTAACCTGGCCATGTGCTTGTGTGTGTTGTCCCAACTCTCGTGATGGTGAAGATGTGTTAAATCGTCCAAGAACTTCTATCTCGAAACCTGTCATGATTAGTAGAAACAAGAAACAAAATTCGAGAATAATGTTCCTATGAAATACTAGGATGTGGTTGTAAAGTGCTCACAGTAAAGCAAATATCAATATCTTACAAGTTCTTACCATGCGGCAGGTGGTGACAGGCAACCAGCGGTTTTAAGTAACTCTGAAGATTGTGTAAAGCGATTGCGAGGGGAACGTATGTATACACGGTGTAGAAATATGTGGAGCTGGGTTGGCTATATATGGTAGCAAAAGATTAGCAATAATCAATTCAAAGATGCAATGTTGAATAAACGCTCAACGACGGTACTGTGCTGGTCCTAGGCTAGACCGGACTAGAGACGCGAGCCTAGAACACTAATGAGGTCACGGCATAGCACAACTAGCATCAATGAAGGATGCTAAGTAGCTCTTGACAGCAAGATATAAGTGAAGATCATAATGGTAGTGAAGATAATGATGAAAAACAACTACCAAGCAGGACATACAACAACTCTCTCTCCAACTTTCCTCTTGAAAAGTTTGAGCCAATTTTCTGATAAATTCTTTCAAAGAATGCTACTAACTCAAGCTTTCCAATGCAAAAGAATCACTCAATTCGAGTTGATATGAGGAGTCAAAGAATTCTAAAACTGGCCTGAAAAATTGGAACAAGCTGTATTCACGAACTTCAGAGGGCAAAAAGACCTATTTAGAAGCCGATTTTGAGGTGTCAAATAATGAACTAGCTTCTGCAACTATTTAGATGCGGCTCGTTGCTAGCTTCAATTTGAGTACTCACGGAGCCAAAACGGACTTCGTATGAGGAAGATACACCCGTTTTACTGAACAGTGCGCAAAACAGATTCCAATCCGAATTCATGTACGAGATTGATTCTAGATAGATCCGTTTTTTTCTTCTCTCTTTTTTCTCACACTTTTTTCTTTTCTTCTCTCTTTTTCTTTTTTTTTTCTTTCCTTTTTCTCTCTTTTTCTCTCTTTTTCCCTCTTTCCAAGACAAACTAGATAAGATGCAGATTGGATCAGGCGAAGATGTGAATGACCACAACTATGATTATGACAATGTACAGCGCATAGCACGTGGTGGAAATTAATAGATGGGATGGTGGACAGCGGAAGGGATAATGATGCAGCGGTGGCGTGACTAATGTGAACAGAACTCGAAACTCTAAAGGAACTAGACACTCAGACCAGCAACTGACACGATGATGCAACCGATAATTCAACTAAGCAAATACAGAAAAGATTATGCAAAGGCTCAGATTGGTTCAGATGGGATGAACTAACCCTAATTTTTTTTGGCTTTTTCGTGGACTATAGGTATGAAGAACAGACTCGATCTAAACTACGAAAAACTGTAAAATCTCACCGAGCAACCTGGAAATCAGATACCACTTGATAGAGGCGGGGGTGTCCCGATCTTTCGATGAGATGATAACTATCGATTTGGTGAAGATGACTTTGACGATCCGACTACAAACGTGCACGACGTTGCGCCTTAGCAATCGCTAAACCAACTCCGAGAGGTTATTGACCACGCTGGAGCACGATCAACCTATCCACGAAGGTCTATTCCTGTAAGCAATCGAAGAACAAGCAAGAATATGATAAAAGCAATCTGAATATTGCGATTATATATGAAGTATTGATAAAGGTGGGGATCCGTAAGCGGTCTTGGTCTGGTCGTTGGACACAAACGAAGTACACGAAGTTGCAATGGCTAACTTTAACTAAACAAATCCCAAGCTTAAAAGCTACTAGATGGATCTACTTATATAGGAGCAAGGGTGGCGGCCAAGGAGGTGGGAGGACGTCCCAAGGCAGCCTAAAACTAACCCTAGGTCGTACAAGGCTCATGGGCCCAAGTGGAGGTGACGTAGCACCTTTGGACTTGTAGTTTGACTCGGATTCTGGTGCAGCGTCAGATTGTTTCGTCTATAACACAACGCTCCGGATGGATTTTAAGGTGATTCCAATTGTGCTGGAAAGAGCATGAAATCTACTTTCCAACAAAAAAAGAATCACCCAATTCGGAGTCCGTATGAAAAAGTTGTTGGCGTTTTGAGTCAGGTATGTCTGTGCAATCCGAATCTGAGTCCAAAACGTGAGAGACTTGGACTCTATCTTCTCTTGGGCCAAAAGTGACGTGCGAACTTTTTGAACAGCAAATAAACATCTCTTTCTTCCTTATCTTCATATGTGGATTGTACAAATGTCCCATACACATGCAATTAGACAAAACACAAAAGTGTGTGAAGTATTTTTGTTCTGGATAACATAAATAGATTATTGAATAGTTTGCACTAGAAATCACCTGACAAATATGCATGTATGCAATATTTTTGGTCATATCCAAGGTAGTCATGTCCTCATCAGAAAGAGTGACCCATCCAATATGCATATTTGAGGATTGCTCAAAGAGAAGGAGTTCACCTTTATGAGAATGTCGAAAATTTTGGTGTCGCACATCATGTATGCCTTCACATAACCAATATGTCGCATAACGGCATCGCCTTGTGAAACCTCCAAAATGAAAGGACATGACAAACACTCGGAAAAAACAAATGAGGTTAGCGGAAATGCAAAACCTATCATTCATGTGGTAAGATACCGAACAAGTGTATGCATCATGCTCATCATAAGAAAGTACAAGGGAGCGTGTCATAGTATGGAGGCATATGATGCAAGAACAACCAAGTGCAATAGGCTCAATCAAACAAGCATGCATCACAAGTAATGTGTCAAAGTCTCCAAGATCAATAAGCATAGTATGGTTGCACTCAATACAAGTGGATATGAAAGAGGCAACTAAGGGACACAAGAGACAATGATCAAGATATATCATGTGAGAGGCATGAGCATATATGTCATCAACCCAAGAAAGCAAGTAATAGAGGAACATGGGTGATGCAACATAGCAAGCAATCATAGCAATCAAGTTAAGCAAGCTAGTAGTGCGAAGATGCAACATACTAGGAGGAATCATGGCAAGCATGTCATGTGTGCAAATAGTGGGCATGAATAATTCACATGACATATCACAAGCATGAAAGCAAGATGTGAGAAAAATAGCGTCAATAGCATGAGGCACATGATAAACATGGCAATAGCAACAGGGATCTCCACCAAGGATGCAAATACACAATGGGATATCATAATTGTTCATCATGGGTAAATGGAAGCAAGGGTCACGAATGCATGGCAAAGGCATAGAAGCAAGCATAGCATGCAAAGTGAACACGGTAAAATGAGCATAAGGTGACAAGTGGTAAATGGCCCATAGCCGTGTGAGAGCCAAGTAGAGGAGTTATGCGTAGTCCTTGCGCGAAGGAGCGGTGGTAAGGATAGTCCACGGGATCCCAAAGCATCCTTGCTCTCAAGAGCTCGTTTCATCAACTCTTGGGATTGAGAGGTTGACGAGTATACGTGAGTACCTACACAAAAAGAAGGCAAAGGAAAAAAAGTGTTGTGGACCCCAAGGGCATTCACTCATTTTTGGTGGAGACTTGGGCTAACCTAATGGTTTGGCATGATGGTGGGGTTATGGGGTACCTCATCCTCCATTGCTCTCTTTATTGGGGAGCCTCTGTCCCAATGTGGTTCTTCCTTCCTTGGGGTTGACAATGTTTCGGAGGAGATGTTCTCCATGCCCTCCGCCCTTGTTTGGGTGCCCTGCCAATTTTGTCATTTGTGGTTAAAGATAGGCCCGCTTTTGAGAAGGAGTTTCCCCCGGCCTCTTTTGGGGTTGAAATAATGAGCCGGGGGTTCCTTGGCTTATAATCAGACGGCAAATGGGAATGGGAAGAGGGAAAGCGAAACCTTGTACTTTTGGGAAACCAAAGTGGAGGTGTCGGGCCCTCTTTGGTGGCTTGCCTTTTGGCCAACTTATTCGGTTCTTTCACACTTTACACCAGTAAGCTTTGTGGAGCTCGGTGAGGGTTCTTGGCACAAATTTTTAATTGGCCCAAAAATGTAGCAGAGTCCCATTAATGTGGAAGGGGATTTTCACCATTTTTGCTGAAACGTGGGCCCCTGGGCAATAGAAGTGGAAAAACTTGATAAGGGTTCCTTTCCACCCGATTTGCCCTCATGTGGAATTCCAGAGCCCTTCTTTTGCCAAATCAAAGGAGGGTGCATTTGCTCAAACGATTTCGCCTTGTTTGCAGTAATAAATGGCCTTTGGAATTTTTTACCCGTGTTGTTGTTGGGGGTTCCTTGTTCCTCCAAGATGAGAAATATGATGGGAGAAAAAATTTACCAATCTTTGCCAAATTGGATGAATGCCTAAATGGGACTAAAAGCCTTTGTCCAATCCTTTTTTTGTAAAGCTTTATCTTGGGTCTTGGCCAAAATTTAATGCAAAAAGTTAGCAAGGTAATAATGGGAACAAATTAAAGGAAACAATGAAATGAATAATGGAAACCAATGTAAATGGGGTTGCAAAGGTGGTCAAAATGTGAACCAAGAACTCTGGCAAACTCAAAGGCAGTCCGATTGTTAGGGGACGAATTGGCCCCTAAAATGCAAAAGGTATTTTTCAAAGGTAAATGGCGGGTTTCCTCGCTGGATATAGTGGTTTTCTTTGTGAATGGGGATGATGAGGACTTTTCAAGTTCGCCACCTTTTTTTGCAAAAGCACTTTTTCTCTCATGGCCATTTTGTCAAAAAAGTAGCAAGTGTATTGGGAACAAATTGGGAAATGGATGATATATACCAAAGTTGGAGTTGAATTTTGGGGTCCTAAGTGCACAAGAACACCAAACTCAAACAGCTCAAACAAAAATTGGGTTAAAATGTTGCGGGTTATGGTGGGAAAGGTTATGTGGAGTGGTGGGGTGTTTTGGTTGATAAAGAAAACCGTCCCTAATGCAAAACACCTTAGGAAGGGAAAACCAAATCAAAACTCAAACAAATTCAAATGGTTGGGGGGGAACAAAATGGGTTGGGTTACAGTCGGGTTGGTTGGTTAATGCAAAAATTGGAGCCAAAGCCAAACTCAAAAATCAAAAAAATTTGGAATTGGGGTCAAAGTGTTGGTGGGAATTTGTGGAAGTGGTTGGTGGTGGTTATGGGGCCCGTCCGGGGAAAACCAGGAGATCAAGTCATATCAAAAATCAAATGATGGGAAAAAATTTTTCGGGATTTGGTAATGGGGATGAATTAGGCCCAAAAATTGAAATTTTAAAAGGGGTCAAAATTTGGGGATTTTTGGGGAAGGGGAGAAACTTAAAGCAGTAAAACCAAAATTATTGGATAAAATTCACAAAACAAAAACACAATCCAAAAAAATTGGGGGATTTGGGGTCCGGATTGGAAAATCAAGGGGGGCTTTTCGGTGGGAAGGCTCCAAAAGTGATCCTTGGTATGATCCAAAATGGATGTGGGTAACCCTATTTCGTTGAATTTTTGGGGTTTGGGGATTTAGGGAAAAGGAATTTCGGGATGGAAGGGGAAAACGAAAGCAGATCCAAAACCAAGAAATCCGGATCAAAATCAACAAAACATACAAACCAACAAATCCAAAAAAAAATTTGGGGTAGGGGATTTTAAGGGCGAAATCCAAAGAACTGAAAACGGGGGACTCCCATGGGGTCCTTGTTATCCCAAGGATCTTTCCGGGAGGGTCCTAGGAAAAGAAGAACCGGGAAAGATGGGGAAACCAAAACAGGTAAACCAACGGAACTCAAAAGTGAGATCAAATAAAAGTCCCAAAGAACAAGGGTAAGGAACAAAGGGTTCACCCGAGGGCCTTTCCCGGGGCCCAAAAGGGTCTTGTATAGAAGGTTTCCGGGCGGGTCCTAGAGGGAATCGATGATCCACATCCGGTAAACCCGCTTTGGGGAAAGGGCTTTTTGTCTAAGCCCGGGGTTGGGCGAAGGGTGGGTGGCCCAATTTGGGCAAAGGATATCCGGACGGGGGTCCGGTGTCCGGGCTCATCCCTTCCTCCCGTTCCCTTTACTTTCCTTGTCTTGGGATTCCCGGCACCGGGGGTCGGATGATCGGTCCATGATGAGGACCAACTCCGGTCTTCAAAATGTCCACTTTTCCTCCTTTCGTCTTCTCTTATGTTCCTTGGGGCTTTGGATCGGTTGTACTGGGATAAAGGTATGCTTGGTAGAATTTATTAAGAAGGCGAAGGGGAACCCGTCCGGGATATCGGGCCATCATGACCTTCGGATGTGGGTAATGGGGAGACGGGGAGCCCCCGGATTTCAGGGACTCCGCCGCCGGATCATCCCCGGGCCCGGATCATCCGGACCTTCCGATTCGGAAACCCGCCCAAAATCGGACTGCCTCGCCTCACACCCAGACCCGGCATTGGATCCCCCCCACTGGTTTGCATAGATCTTTTTTTGTGGAGCCTTTGCTCATCCAGGTACCTCCGGAGTCGGGACCTCCGTCTAGGAAAGATCCATGGATTCAAGACCCCTATCGGGAAGATCCTCGTGGATTCAAGACCTCCTCCGGGAAAACGGCTACCTTTGTATCTTTCCTTTGTTGATTTTGGACCATGTATCACTCGTTGCTTTGATCTAGACCTTGTGGATTGATCTCTTGTCGGTTGAGTGTCTCTCGTTCTTCCCGTGATTTCCTCCGTGCTTCCGTGTTCCGTGTTCCCCTCGTGGATCCTCCAGCGTGAAAGAAAGAATTGGGTTCCACCTACATCACTCTACCTCTACAAGGCGCACCAACCTCGGCAAGTGCCGTGCAAGCTACATCAAGAAGATGCATGAAGATACAAAAACACCATCGACCGCCAAGTACAGCGACTAGGGAAAGCTCAACATCAACAAGCAACCCATGATGTTCAACATAGGCGTCTCGTGTGGCTACACCTTCACAAGGCGCTTCCCGGCATAAGTCAAACTTCTACCTCGAGCGATGGACCCTTCAAGGTGTTACGCTCAACAACAATGCATAGGCTCGACCCGGCGACAAGTACAACGTGGCGACAACGATCGGAGCATCCTTCCATCATCCCCATGGACTCTACATCAACACCTACAACACCACAAGGACCGATGCTAAAACGGTGCAAAGCTCTTGAGACCGGTGACATCACTCCTCCAACTATCCCGATTCAATGAGACATGGTTACTACCTCAAACGGCTCTATGCATACTCGGGCACCAAGATGACCATGAAGAAGCGGGAAGCAAGGAGAATCGAGCGAAGACATGCGTGAGGCGGAGGAAAGCCACAAATAAGGGGCGGACGATCCGGATAGAGGCCCAGGCGATCCGGACAGCCGGATGATCCGGACCCGGTCCCGGGCGATCCGCTAAATCACCGGCCAGAACCTCCGGGGCGGATCGCCGGACCAGGCCGGATCATCGGACCCGCCGGACGTCCGGACCCCCCCGGACATCCGGCCCGTCGCCGCCACCGCCGACCCTCCGGCTCATCGGACTCCTCCGGATCATCCGGACCCCGTGGATCATCCGGCCCGCCTTTGGCCGGTGTTGGGTGAGCCCATGCCCCTCGCCCAGACTCTCTATAAGGACCCCTCTCCTCACTTTGAGACTTAGCTTTAGCTCAAGTTAGAATAGAGCTCGCTCATCCGGACTCCTCCTCGTGAAACCCGGCCTCTTGGAGAAGATCCTCTCGGATAAAGACCCCTTTATGGGAAGATCCCTCGTGGATTCAAGGCCTCCTCTTGGAGATGACGGTTCCTTTGTATCCTTACCCTAGTTGACTATGTATCTTGTGGATCTCGTGTGTTATGTTGATCTAGCACTTGTGTGATCGATTCATTGTTGGTTGAGTGATTCTCTCCGTTTTCCCTTGTTTCTCCTCGTGCTTCGGTGTTCCGTGTTTCCTCCGTGGATCCTCCAAGCGTGAAAGATCGAATTGGGTTCCACCTACATCATATGGTATCATGAGCCGGGTTGATCACGTTTTGGAGCCCCACCTCGTGATTTCTAGCTTGATTTTGTTGTTTTCGTCCTAAAACCGAAAATCCCCAAAAACACCCCAATTTTTTGTGATTTGTTAGTTTTGATGATGTTTTGTTGTTTTTGATCCGTGGATTGGTGTGTAACTCGTGGATCTTGTGTTTCCCCACCTTCCCCCCTCAAATCCACCCAAATCCAAATCATCAAATTCCACCCCATTTGTGTTCTTCGAGCAGTTCCGTCGTGGTTGACCTGCCGGATCATCGGACCAAGTCCGGATCATCGGACTCGCCGGATCATCCGGCTCGGCCGGATCATCCCCTCTCCCTGCATTTCGGGTCCTTCCCCCACCTCCACATATACCTACAACCCCTCCTCCCCTATCCACCACCATTCCCAAACCCCAGAACAACCTCCGTACTACCATTAATTTGAGTTCGACAATTTGAGTGGTTTCCGTGTGCTTTTGTGTCTCGGCTATTTAAGCGGGTGACATCAACAACAAATGCTCATTCGGTGGCTACTCATCTTCGCTCGGACGGTAACATCGGCGACATCTTTGTCAAACCCAATTGCATTGATAGCCATCATATACCATCTTTTGCGTTGCTTACCGAGACTAGCCATTGAGTATTGCGGCAACGTGACTTGGCACATTAGTTGCATACACCATATCATACATACAATTGAGGTGCATATCTCAAAATCAACTTGTGTCCAAAGTTGTCATCATAACAATTGCTATCTCGTTTCAAGTTTGCATAAAAAAGAGCTCAAAAGAAAGAGCCCTCAAGCTTTTAAGCAAAGAGGAAAGATAAGCAAAAGCTTATAAGCAACAAGCATAGCATCATACAACATTAAGATTGTCATATAAGATCATCTTGGATCATTGCACCGATACACCATACATATAGCACGTGGGATAGAGATCGTTGCATTTTGCCTAGTAGGTTGTGCACAAGCTCTATCCGCCTTTTTGTCGTGCTAGTGTCTCTCTGTTTTGCAACAAGAGCATTTTTGGATTCCACATTTGGCTCACTTTTGGTTTGCACAATCCCATTTATCTATTCGTGTGTGTTGGTACCACTACTTGCTTGGTCTACTTGTTGCATATTTGAATTTGCGAATCTTCTTCAACATTTTGAGTCAAAAGATTGCAATCAATTTTGTGCCACCATCTAACCAAGCTCCACCAAAGCTTTTACTTGTGTAGGTGTGAGAATCGACAAGGATCGGTACCAATAGTGCTATTTCATTGTCCGCATTTGAGTGAACTTGATTCATCTTCAACCGGAAAGGAACATTGGTATTCATTCTCTCTTTCTACCACTCACAATTTGCTTGAAATGATGGATAGGCCAAGTTCTTCTACAAATCCACTCTTCATCGAGCAAGGCGCGACATGTCATATCGTCACCAAGAACCACCTCTTTGGCCCGGAGCTCTCCATCAAGAGCAACAAGCAATGGGAGCCGACAACCTCTCCACCACTTCGACTCTCAGAAAGCGTACGCGATTACGACAACAAACTCGGCGCCGAAAGAAACGATGCAAGAATGGGCGAGATCCGCGCCTTGTTGGTGAACGGCGTACTTCCCTCTTCACACTCAAGCGGAGCCACTCAATCGCCACTCGACGACTCCTTCTCCGACAAAGTACCCGTCTCGAACATTCTTCCGGGCGCGTCAAACCGTTATGCATCCCAACCCGCTACACAAAATCTCCAAGACAAGTTGATGAAAAGTTCCTCGTCCTCAATCGAGCCAAATGGCGTTTGCTCAAGCTCAAGAACGACAACGTCTTCGTCACCAACAAGAACAAACGGCGCCCTACAACAAAACAACAAGGCGGGCTCAAGTCTTCAACCAACAACCGGAAGCACAAGCTCTTGAGGGGAACGCCCTTCAAGCATCAAGTCTAGCTCTAAGCAATCGCGAAAGGCGCAATCAAGAGGAAGCCCTTGAGAAGAAATACAAGAGGAACTACCATCACGTGCCGTCAAGCCCAACAAGCTCCTCGACAAGCTCCTCAAGCTCAACCTCAACCTCAAGGTCAACAAGACAAGTTGATCATGGACTTCCTCCTCACCAAGAGCAACATGAGGATGATTACCCTCCACGTCAAAACGTCATCATCAACATCGACCTCAACACAATGATGAACCGCTATGGCAAGCTCAAGTTCACAATGGCCATGTTCAATGGAACCAATGATCCCGAAGAGTACCTATCATGGGCATTGAAGGTGACAAAATCTTTCGTTTGCACAACTACGAGGAAGGCAGAAGATCGCTATGGCATCACGAGTTCCAAGATTATGTGCTCATATGGTGGGAACAAGTCCTTGGCGCCGACAAGCAAAAGGTGAACCTCAATCACAACGGGCTCAAATGAAGGATGTCATGAAACCGTTTTGTACCCACCTACTACAACGTGATCTCTTCAAGGCTACAACTCCCAAGCAAGGAACAAAGGTGTTGAAGAATACTACAAAGAGATGGAATTGCCATGATTGAGCCAATGTCAAGGAAGATGATGAGCAAACAATGGCACGATTCTTGAATGGACTCAACCATCCCATCAAGAAGCCCGGACTTCAACCTTAAACCTCATTGAGCTCGTGCATCAAGCACAAAGGCGGGGACAAGTGCAAGATGACTTCAAATCCCGTACTCATCAAGACATCTGCCTCTCCAACAACCAAGCTTCAACAACTCTCCAACCGACATCAACCAAGCCTTTTCCAAGCAACGCGACAAGTCAAGTTACGAAAACTTCTACAAGTTCAAGTGTCCTCCTCCTACAAAGAACTCCAAGCCGGTGCTTCATCATCTACTCAACCGATGAGACCGTCAAGGCAAGCTCCTTCAAGTGTTTTTCTTGCGGCCAACCACAAGTCATATGAATACCAACAAGCGTGCCATGATACTACACGATGGCACCTCGATTCAATGAGTGAAGATGAAATGGGCGCTATTGAGCAAGTGGCCATGCGGCATCAAGAGGATGAAGATGATCAAGTCTTTTGGATGAAGATACAAGCCCCGCTCTTGTTGTCTCCAAAGTCTTGACACTTCAACATCACCAAGAAGAAACCAAGATGCCCATCTTCCACACAAAGGGGGCATCAATGGAGATCCGTCAAGGTCATCATCGATGGAGGTAGTTGCCACAATTTAAGCGAAGAACTATGCTCAAACTCCAATTGGTCAAGAAGAAGCATCGCAACCATACAAGGTTCAATGGCTAAGTGACTCGGCACTTTCGAGTTGAGCATCGGTCCAAATATCCTTCAAAATTGGTGCATCGAAGACACTTTAGGTGTGATGTGGTCCCAATGACCGTTTTCCTCCTTGGTGGCCATGGCAATTCGACGGGTGTCTACCACAATGGGCGTACAAACCACTATACTTCAAGATGAAAGGCAAAATATGTTTCGACCCATGTCTCCTAGTCAAGTGATTGCCGACAAACAAGCCACCCACCAAAGAGAAGAGTGAAAAGTGAGCCACCAAAAGGGAGTGGAGCCACAAGCTAAATTTGGCGCCTCTTAGCCTAGAGAAAAAACCTCATACTTTAGCCACCAAACATGAGATGAGAGAAGTGTGGAGAACCCATCGAGTGTGATGCACTTTGTCCTCGTTGCAAGGATGGAGAACCACAAACTAACACCACTCATGAGCTACCTTTGGTGTTTCAATCTATTTGCAGGAATTTCAAGATGTTTTCCCGATGAGCTACCTCGGGTCTACCTCCTCTTGGGCATTGAGCATCGAATCGACCTCATCCGGGCGCCACTTCCAAACAAAGCTCCCTACCGTGTCAATCCCGAAGAAACCAAGGAAATTCACGGCAAGTACAACAAGTACACAACGGTCATGTCGTGAAAGCAAGCCCTTGTGCCGTGCCCGTTATACTTGTGCCTAAGCCCGGAAGTTTCCCTTGTGCTCGATTGTAGACCCATAAATGCTATCACCCGTGCGCTATAGGCATCCCATTCCTCGCTTAGATGATATGCTTGATGAACTTAGTGGAAACTTTTCTCAAAAATTGATCTTAAAAGTGGCTATTATCAAATCCGCATTCATGAGGGTGATGAATGGAAAACGCTTTGAAAACAAAATTTGGCTTATATGAATGGTTGGTTATGCCTATGGGTTTTCAGGCTCCGGAACTTTTGTGCCTCTTATGCATCATTTTCCATACATTGGAATATTTGTTGTGGTTTACTTGATGACATTCTTGTGTTTAGCAAAACCAAAAACATCTTGATCACGTTAAACTTGTTTTGCAAACACTTGAAAGGAAAGTCTTTATGCCAACGAAGAAATGCACTTTTGGAGTTGACAAAGTGGTTTTCTTGGGTTTTTGTCTCCTCCAAGGGTGTCCATGTTGATGAAACTAAATCAAAGCAATTAAAACTTGGCAACCACCAATTTGCAACAAGTCTGAAGTTTACTTGGTCTTGGGTTTTATCCCGCTTTGTGAAAAACTTTAGCACTATTGCTGCCTTTGCATGCTTTGAGTGAAGAATACTCCTTTTGTTTGGGGACCTTTGCAATCAAAGCGCTTTTGATGAGCTCAAGTCTTTTAACTCATGCTCCAATTCTTGCTTTGCCCAATTTTGACAAAACTTTTGAGGTCCATTGTGATGAAGTGGCGGATTGGCGGAGTTTTAATGCAAGAAAAACGAGTCATTGCTTATTTTAGTGAAAAACTCTCCGGTGCTCAACTTAACTATCCGTGTATGACAAAGAATTGTATGCTTTAGTCGTGTGCTAAATGTTTGGGAACATTATCTTAGACCTCATGAGTTTGTCATCCATACCGATCATGAAACGCTTTACTTAAAGGTCAAACTAAATTGAACAAGCGTCATGCCAAATGGGTGAATTTATTGAATCTTTTCCATATGTGATAAAGTACATTAAGGGCAAGGAAAATGTAGTTGCCGATGCACTTTCACCATATCGCTTGTCACCCAACTTGAGTTGAATGTTATTGGCTTTGAGCCATCAAAGGTTTATATGCTAGTGATCCATCTTTTGCACCTCATTATGCTAAATGTTTGGCCATACATCTTGGGAACAATATTACCTCAAGGATGGTTATCTTATGAAGCTAACAAACTTTGCATAAGTCTTCTCTTCGTTTGTTACTTTTGCAAGAGGCTCATGGAGGTGGACTCATGGGACATTTTGAGACAAGACCTTCCCGCTCTCCAAGAACTACTTTTGGCCCAAGATGTTCGAGGCGTTTCCCTTCCCACCGATGCTCTACATGCAAAAAGCTAAGTCAAAATCTCAATCTCATGGTCTTTACACCTCTTCCAATTCCATATCAACCTTGGGAAGACATTAGCATGGACTTTGTACTTGGTTTGCCTAGAACTCAAAATGGAAAGGTTCCGTGTTTGTGGTTGTAGATCGATTTTCTAAGATGGCCACTTTATTCCTTGCAACAAGGTAGCGATGCTTCCACATTGCAAATCTCTTTTGTGGGAAATCTTGCCCTTCATGGAGTACCAAAGTCAATCGTCTCCGACCAGCGTCAAGTTCTTGAGTTACTTTTGGAAGACTCTTTGCGCCGCTATCAAGCTCATGTTCTCATCCCATACCATCCTCAAACCCAAGCAGGTGACCGGGCGCTCCCTCTATTTTTGATCAAAAGAACATCAAGGGGGAGACATGTTTACCCATCGCCGATGCGCCTACAACCCCAAGACATTCAACGACCGGCAAGTCCCCCGGGGTCTCTAAACCCATTGTCCCCATTGGACATCCTACCTCTACCTCTACAAGCGCCCAACCCGCGGTGCCGTGCAAGCTACATCAAGAAGATGCATGAAGATACAAGAAACACCATTGGCGCCAAGTACAGCGACTAGCGACCAAGCTCAACATCAACAAGCAACCCGATCTTCAAAAAGGATCTAGTGTGGCTACCCTTTGAGAACCCCAGGAGCATAAGTCAAACTTCTACCTCGGCCGATGGACCCTTCAAGGTGTTAGCTACAACAACAACGCCTAAACTCGACCTACCAGCGACAAGTACAATGGCGACACCTTCAACGTCAAAGACCCTCGCCTTTCCATGGTGATGAAGAACTAGATCCGGGTTGGATCCTTTGGCGAGGGATATGATGCGGGCATCCTTCCATCATCCCCATGGACTCTCATCAACACCTACAACACCCGGACCGATGCTGAGCACGTGCAAAGCTCTTGAGACGGTGACATCCTCCTCTCACAACTATCCGATTCACATGAGACATGGTTACTACCTCAGCGGAAACTCTATGCCCGGCCCAAAGTCGACCATGAAAAGGGGAAGCAAGGAGAATCGGAAGGAAGACATGCGTGAAACGGGAGGAAAGCCACAATACGGGAGGCGGCGATCGGACGGAGGCCGGGCGATCGGGCGAGCCGGATGATCCGGACCCGGTCGGGATCCTTTCCCAAAGCCAACAGAACCTCCGCGGCGGATCATGGACCAGGCCGGATCATCGGACCCGCCGGACGTCCGGACCCCGCGGACATCCGGCCCGTCGCCGCCCCGACCCTCCGGCTCATCCGGATCCTCCGATCATCCGGACGGTCCGGATCATTGGACCCTTGTCCGGATCATCCGACCGGCTTTGCTTGCGTGTTGGCTGAGCCCTGTCCCCGCCCCGGACTCTATATGGACCCCTCTCCTCACTTTGAGACTTAGCGTTGGTTTAGCTCAAGTTAGAGATAAGCTATGCTCATCTATCGATCTCCTCCTCTGAGAGAGGGCCTCTTGGAAGATCCTCTCGGATACAAGACCCCTTTATGGGAAACCCTCGTGGATTCAAGGCCTCCTCTTGGAGAGAGCGGTTCCTTTGTATCCTTACCTAGTTGATTATGTATCTTGTGGAACTTCTTTGTGTATTTGATCTAGCACTTGTGTGTCGATTCCTTGTTGGTTGAGTGATTTCTCTCGTTTTCCCTTGTTTCCCCTCGTGCTTCCCGTGTTCTTGTGTTTCCTCCGTGGATCCCCAACGTGAAAGATCGGAATTAGGGTTCCACCCTACATAGACACCTTCAACGTCAAAGACCTTCGCCTTTCCATGGTGATGAAGATCTAGATCCAGGGTGGATCCTTTGAAGGAGGGATATGATGGGCATCCTTCCATCATCTCCATGGACTCTACATCAACACCACAACACCACAAGGACCGATGGCTCGAGCACGTGCAAGAGCTCTTGAAACCAAGCGACATCCTCCCTCCAACTCTCCTTGATTCACATGAGACATGGTTACTACCTCAAGCGGAAACTCTATGCATACTCATGTACCAAGGAACGACCATGAAGAGCTAGGAAGCAAGGAGAAGGGCGGAAGACATGCATGAAGCGGAGAGGAAAGCAACAAGGACCAGGGCGGACGATCCGGACGAGGCGGGCGATCGGCGGCCGGATGATCCGGACCCGGTCCGGACGATCCCTAACTCCACCGCGAACTCCCTCCGGCGGATCATCCCCGGCGGATCATCGGACCCGGGCGTCCGGACGCCCGTGGACATCCGGCCTGTCGCCCTCCAGCGAGCCTCCAGCTCATCCGGGTCCCCACCGGATCATCCGGACCAGCCGGATCATCCGGACCCCGTCCGGTCATCCGGCCCGCCTCGTCGCATGTTGGCTAGATGCCCTCCCCCAAACTCTATATATACGCCATCTCCTCACTTTCGGACTTAGCATTGGATTAGCTCATATTTGTGTGGAGCCTTTGCTCATCCACTTGGTTACTTCTCCTCGGAGCTCGGACCTCTTGGAGAAGATCCCCGGATTCAAACCCCTATCTGGGAAGAACATCAAGGCCTCCTCTTGGAGATGAGCGGTTCCTTTTATCCTTACCTTAGTTGACTTTGTATCTTGTGGATCTCTTATTGTGTGGTGTCTAGCACTTTGTGTGATCGATTCCTTGTTGGTTGAGTGATTTCTCTCGTTTTCCCGTGTTTCCCCTTGTGCTTGTGTGTTCTTGTGATTCCCCGGGGATCCACTCCAAGGTGAAAGATCGGCAATTGGGTTCCACCCTACATCATAAGGAAGGTACAAAGGAATTCGCTCAAGAGGAGGCCTTGATGTTTTCCCTAAAGGGGTCTTGAATCCTGGGGGATCTTCTCGAAAAATCTCTGGAATGTAAAATGGGAGGAAAGGGTTTCAAAAAAATATATTTCCAAATTAACCCAAAATGGGGCTTTGGGAATTTAGTCCATAAAAAAGGAAAAGGAATGCCTTTTTGTTCTTTGGTTTTTCCGGCGAATTCTGAAAAGTTTTGACCGGGATAAGCATAAGCCTAATTTTGTTTCCTTAAAAAATGAATGGGTTAAACTTTCCAAAAAGGGTATGTTTTTCCTTCAGAGGGTAACCCTATGCCATCTTTTTTCCCTTCAAGAAAGTGCCATGGGTGAACTTGCCAAAAAACCCGAAATGATGTTCTTTGGACCGATTGGTGGAACCCTATCCGAAAACTTTTTCCAAACCCGTTGGGGCGGGGGATTTCCCTTTCCAGACAACGAACACCTTAAAATGCCACTTGGTTATGGACAAAAATCCCAGAGAAATAAATCAAGTCCAAGGTGCTCATCACTTGGGCCCATACCTTGTACGACCATTTTTTAGGCTGTTGGGGTTCCCCTTTTTGTTTAAAAGTAGATTCATGCTTTTCCGGGATTTGTTTATTAAAACCTTGAACTTTGGTTTGGAACGAAACCAAGACGCTTGGACCCCACCATCAAACTTTACAATTAATTTCGTTCATCAACTTGGCTTGAGCTTGGGTAGACCTTAAGGGTAGTTTTGTGCTGGGGTCTAACCTCCGGGGGCACTTTGCTCCTTTTAATGATCATCTAAAGTGCTTTTCCCCCTTAGGGGAATTTGTTATAAAAGGGAAGAACGGGGGTCCAGAAAACCAAGAACGTCCAAATCCCCACCCTAACAATAAACCCAAATACAATACCCGCAAAAAGGGAAGTACAATAATTCTTCCCGGGGTCTTGATGTTCCAGATGGACTTCCCCAAGGGGTTTGATGTTCCTGGGTCTTCCTGGAGGTTTAACCCATGGGAGGGGTTCCTCTAAATGATGGAGCAAAGTCACCTAAAATGACAAATTTCAACCCTAGAAAAGGGGGAGGACATTTTGCCCAAAGGGAAAGGGGAAAACAAGGGAACCTTCCCAAGCCGTTTCCCTCCAATCCACAGCATCAAAAAGATCCGGGGTGCCAACCCCGGGAAGTTCGGTTTAAGGGGTTCATCTGGGATCTGGATATCCTGTGGATCTCCCGGGGGTCCTGATGAAATATCCCGTTTTCTTCTTCCCTTGGTTTCTTGCTTCCTGGGAGGTGGTGCTTCCTGGTTGGGCCTCCCTGTGGCTAAATTGAACCTAGAAGGGGAGAGGTCAATTTGCCACCCGAAGGGGTAATAAAGGGAGGGGTTTACCGGTGGGGTTAGTTCGGGTCATTTGCCAAATTCAAAATTGAGGGGATCATTCCCGGAAAAACCGCCTCGGGGATTCCCCGGGGTTTGCTTGCGGTGGAAGTGGTCATACCCTTTGGCATTTGGCCTGGGACCATGGGAAAAACTTGTTTCCTTCTTTTTCCCTTTCTTGGTCTAAAGCCCGCATTAGGGTGTTCACCCTTTGTGTCCGGGAAAAGTTTGACAAAAAGCATAAGGAAAATTAAATGAGCCATCAACAAGGAAAACTGTAAAGGGATAAGTCAAAATGTGGGAAAAGGATTTAAAGGTCAAACCCAAAGGGCTCGACAAGGTATGGTGGATGGGCCCATTCACCCCCCTTGGGAAAGTCCAAAACCTGGGGAAAAATAAACACCAGGGAAAAGGTGGGTGGTTAAAATGGCATCACCAAGGGGCTTGCATTTGGGAAGTTAAAAATGGAAACCCAAAAGGACCTGCTTGAAAACTTAAAAAAGCAAAGATAACCAAAAAGCAAAGGGAAAACAAATGGGTTCTGACAAAAAAAGCATTCAAGGGAAACCCAAAAGGGGGCATAAAAATGCTTGGTGAAAAAAGTGGGAGAATTTACAAATTAAAATTTGAAGAAATTAGGACAATCATGGGGCACAAAAGGGAAAAAACCCAAAGAAATTAGGATAAAATTTGAACAAGATCAACCCGGCAAACAAGCTGGGCAAAAAGGATTTTTAAGCGCATTAGCTAAAGGGCAAAAAAAATAAGGTGAAATGAAACCATGGGGAAGGGCAAGAAATTTCCAAGCCCTTGTGCAAAGGTTAGAAATATCTGGACCAAAAATTTTAAAGGCATTTTTCATCATTTTGGAGGTTAACAAACATGTAAACAAAGGGGAAAACAAAGAAATTGTGGAAGCCCTAAGAACACCCCCCTTTTCCAACCAAAAACGGGAATAAAAACCCAGGTATTTGGGTTTTTGGAGACAAGTTTAAAAAACCCTAAAGTAAATTTTTGCAAATGAACTACTTGGGGAAACTTGGAAAACAGCTGGGTGAAAATAGGGGCGAATTTCCCAAGTTAATTTCCAGGCTTTGAACCAATTGAAAAGCCGGCAATTAAAATGGGAATTTGCCAAAAGGTCTTCTACCAAGCCAGCAAAAATTAGTTAGTTTTAATATGAAACAAATGGGAGTTTGAAACACAAATTCTTTTTCCCCATTGCCCTTGGGCAGTTTGCGGTTTTGAGATTAAAGTTCAAGGGGCCCCTGCCGGTTTGAAAAAAATTCCAACCCCCCAAAGCACTTATAGAATTCCAATTATCCCAGCCGGGTTCCGGTTTCATTTCAACCGGGGTCAGGTTACGTTTCTGGCCCCAAAAACCCCGGGAGTTTTTTCTTGTTTAAACCGCCCTGTCTTTTGGACCTTCGACCAGCGAAATCAACTAAAACCAACTTTCTTTTTTAAGACATTTTGAGATTTTTAAAAAATTTGTTTTCAAAAAAAGAAAAAGGGCCAAAAAAGGGAAAAAAAACATTGCCCCAAACCCCAGTTTGGGTTTGTGGGGCTGTGGGCAAGTTTAGGTTACAAGTTTGATTATTCGGGACTTTTGAAACCAAAATAGGCCCTCCCCGGACAAATAACCCCGTCCATTCCAAAATTTTCCAGCATTCAGGGTTCTTTCCCACCTTTTTTTGGGGCCGTAATTTAATTTCATCCCCCCAATTTTTTGGTCTATTTGTGTGGGGAAACAGGTATAGGGGAGCTAAAGGGGCCACCCGGGAAAAAAACCCCTCCATTATCAGTTAGACCTTTAGATTTTTTGGGGGAAAAAAGAAAATTTAAAAGGTTTTCCCCAAGCTGAACGTTTTTTTGTGTTTGCGCCACAAACGCCGGGACCCCACCCTTGGGAAAAACTTTCCTTAATTGTATCCCCTTTTTGCCCAAAATCTTCGCCCTCTTGTTTTTTTCTCCCCGGGCAACCCTTTGGGGAGGATGTTTTGTGGAAAATTGAATTTGGTTTTTCGGTTTAAACCCCCACCCTCGTACGAAAAATGGTGTTTCAAAGCGCTTCCAGGGGAACCACCAATCTTTTGGGAAAAACGAACAAACCTTTGGCTATATCCAAGCTTTGAGAGTTTTGACTACAACGGTTGCCGATCACCACCGCTGCTGGGTAAGAACTGGTAAGAATTTGAGATTTGCTTGACGGGTTTGTGATACACCACCACCACTTCTTAGTAGTCTCAGAGGATCATATTCTTGTGTGTTTCTATTTGCTGCTAACCATGGTAGGATCACAAGCCAATGAGACTGATTGGGAGAACTCGACGAACAAACAGCTACATGATAAGTTTCAGCAAATGATGATTGGACAGGTGCAAGATGTGCTAAACAGATTTGACGAGGCCATGGAGAAGATAGATGGCATTGAGAAGACGTTTGAAACAAAGCTTGATAGCAAGTTTGATGAATTGCTCGCGTTTTCCACAACCACCGCCGGCTGCACCTATCGCACCTCTGCAACGACAACAACTACGCCCCCTTCCGAATCAGTATGGACGAGCTCAGCGTGTTCCTATTGAGCCAGGACAAAATTCTGGTGCCGCTGCTCTGCTGTTGGTGCTTCTTTGGCTCCTGCCATCGCTACTACTGGTACCGAGGAGGATGATTATGTGGAAGATTACGAGGATGAGGTTGATCAACATCGAACTACGTGACAACCACAAGCACCACAACCACCAGGTCGTCCACATGCAAATAATGGCAATGTTAGGGCTCCCCTCAGTACGAGATCATGACCATCTCCCTAAACTGAAATTGAATATTCCACCATTTGAGGGTAGATATGTTCTCGATATATATCTTACTTGGGAGTTAGAAACTGAACAACGATTTACATGTTTACAATATCCCGAGGAGAGACGTGTTCTGCTGCTGTTTGTGCTTTCACTAGCTTTGCATGTGTTTGGTGGTCTGAACATTGTAGATTATATCCTGTTCCAGCTACTTGGGCTGCTTTGAAAACTGCTATGCGTACTCGTTGGGTTCCACCATATTATCAACGTGAATTACTTCAAAAAATGCAGCGCTTAAGACAAGTTAAAAATTCTGTAGAAGAATATTATCAGGAATTACAAACTGGCTTGATTAGATGTGGTATTGTTGAGGAGAATGAAGCTATGCTTGCACGTTTTCTGGGTGGATTAAATAGAGATATTCAGACCATTCTAGACTATAAGGATTATAATAATATCACTCGTTTATTCCATCTTGCTTGTAAAGCTGAACGTGAAGTGCAGGATCGACAGGCATTGGCGCGCACTAACTTTTCTGCAGGTCGACCTTCATCATGGACACCACGTGCATCATCTACTTCCACTACACCATCACCTCCTTCAGGTGCCACCTCCAACCGTGATACAAGAAAGCAGGCACAACCACCACTATCTGCCAAGAGCACTCCTGCCGGGCCTGCACAGAGCTCTTCTTCTTCTATGGCGTCAACAGGGCACACAAGTGATATTATTTGTTGTCGTTGTAAGGGAAGAGGACATTTTGCGAGAGAATGCAAATCTCAGCGTGTGATGATTGCTACTGAGGATGGTGGGTATGAGTCCGCTAGTGACTATGATGAGGAGACTTTGGCTCTTATTACACATGAGGAACACGGTGGAGATGATTCGATCATGAGACACAATACATGGCTGCTGAAGATCTTGACAGGTATGAATGTTTAGTTGCTCAACGTGTTTTGAGTGTGCAGGTTACACAAGCTGAGCAAAATCAGAGGCATAATTTGTTCCATACAAAGGAGTTGTGAAGGAACGTTCTATTAGCGCCATCATAGATGGAGGGAGCTGCAACAACTTGGCTAGCATGGAGATGGTGGAGAAGCTATCTCTCACCACAAGACCACATCCACATCCTTACTACATCCAATGGTTCAACAACAGCGGCAAGGTTAAGGTAACACATACTGTTCGTGTGCATTTTAGTATCTCTACATATGCTGATTATGTTGATTGTGATGTGGTACCTATGCAAGCATGTTCCTTGTTACTTGGTAGACCATGGCAATTTGATAAAATTTGTACACCACGGTAGAAACAATCAGTATACTCTTGTTCATAAGGATAAAAATATTACTTTGCTTCCTATGACTCCTGAGTCCATTTTGAAAGATGATATTAATAGAGCTAATAAGGCAAAACAGGAGAAAATAAGAGTGAAAATCAGATTGTGGCAAAAGAATTTGAGCAACACATGAAGCCTAATAATAAACCATCTACTGTTGCTTCTGAAATTAAATTGAAAAGTGCATGTTTACTTGCCACCAAATCTGATATTGATGAGCTAGATTTTAGCAAATCTATTTGCTATGCTTTTGTGTGCAAAGAGGCATTATTTTCATTCGAGGACGTGTTTTCCTCTTTGCCCCTGCTGTCACTAACATTTTGCAGGAGTTCACGACGTCTTTCCACAAGACGTGCCACCGGATTACCACCTATTCGAGGGATTGAGCGTCAAATTGACTTAATTCCGGTGCATCATTACCCAACCGTGCACCATACCGCACCAATCCAGAGGAGACGAAGGAGATTATCGTCAAGTACAGGAGCTGCTCGACAAAGGTTATATACGCGAATCCCTTAGTCCTTGTGCTGTTCCTATTATTCTAGTGCCGAAAAGGATGGTACATCACGTATGTGTGTTGATTGTAGAGGCATTAATAATATTACTATTCGTTATCGCCACCCTATTCCTAGGCTAGATGATATGCTTGATGAATTGAGTGGCTCTACAATATTCTCCAAAGTTGATTTGCGAGTGGATACCATCAAATTCGTATGAAATTGGGAGATGAATGGAAAACAGCATTTAAAACTAAGTTTGGATTATATGAGTGGTTAGTCATGCCTTTTGGGTTAACTAATGCACCTAGTACTTTCATGAGATTAATGAACGAAGTTTTACGTGCTTTCATTGGACGATTTGTGGTAGTCTATTTTGATGATATACTGATTTATAGCAAATCTTTGGAAGAACATTTGGAACATTTACGTGTTGTTTTTAATGCTCTACGTGATGCACGCTTGTTTGGTAACCTTGGGAAGTGCACCTTTTGCACCGACCGAGTATCTTTTCTTGGCTATGTTGTTACTCCACAGGAATTGAAGTTGATAAAGCCAAGATTGAAGCTATTGAGAGTTGGCCGCAGCCCAAAACGGTCACACAAGTGAGGAGTTTCCTTGGCCTCGCTGGTTTCTATAGGCGTTTTGTGAGAGATTTCAGCACCATTGCTGCACCTCTCAACGAGCTTACAAAGAAGGATGTGCCTTTTGTTTGGGGTACCGCATGGGAAGAAGCCTTCACGGTATTGAAAGATAAGTTGACACATGCTCCTTTACTCCAACTTCCTGATTTTAATAAGACTTTTGAGCTTGAATGTGATGCTAGTGGAATTGGATTAGGAGGTGTGTTATTACAAGATGGCAAACCTGTTGCATACTTTTCTGAAAAATTGAGTGGGCCTAGTCTGAATTACTCTACTTATGATAAAGAATTATATGCTCTTGTTCGGACTTTAGAAACATGGCAACATTATTTATGGCCCAAAGAATTTGTTATACATTCTGATCAAGAATCTTTGAAACATATTAAAAGTCAAGCTAAACTGAATCGTAGACATGCTAAATGGGTTGAATTCATTGAGACTTTCCCTTATGTCATTAAACACAAGAAGGGTAAAGAAAATGCTATTGCTGATGCATTGTCTCGTCGCTATACTATGCTTTCACAACTTGACTTCAAAATATTTGGTTTGGAGACCATCAAAGATCAATATGTGCATGATGCTGATTTTAAAGATGTATTGCAGAATTGTAAAGAAGGAAGAACATGGAACAAGTTTGTCGTTAATGATTGATTTGTGTTCCGTGCTAACAAGCTATGCATTCCAGCTAGCTCCGTTCGTCTTTTGTTGTTGCAGGAGGCGCATGGAGGAGAACTAATGGGACACTTTGGCGTGAAGAAGACGGAGGACGTACTTGCTACACATTTCTTTTGGCCAAAGATGAGACGGGATGTTGAGCGTTTTATTGCTCGCTGCACTACATGTCAAAAAGCTAAGTCACGACTCAATTCTCATGGTTTAAATATGCCTTTGCCTGTACCTAGTTGATGCGGAGCATCCTACGGTCATCACCATGTCAACAGTCCGTTTGGCAAGTGACACGTGCGACCTCTACTTCTCATACATAAAGGTGAATCTTCTCCTTTACACGTGTTCACTTGACCCCTTTGAGGATGGTATACTACTTGACACTCCACTCGTGTGCATGCATAGGTATTGTCGGAGCTTCACGAATGACGAGGAGGAGTGCAAGCGCCAAGGAACGCCTACACCGTCTGCAAGGGAAGCGTGGAAGCGAAGACGGAAGAAGAAGGACCTGCCCAGTCCAGAAAGGGCGGTACTACCGCCCAAAGTAAGCGGTACTACCGCTCAAGCGGTACTACCGCCCAAAGCAAGCGGTACTACCGCTCAAGCGGTACTACCGCCCATGAGTCCGTACTACCGCCTCTGCCTGTGAGGCAGCAGCAGGGCCTTGGCCTTGTATCCTCTCCCACTTACCCCTTCGTGGCTTAGACTATAAATAGACCACCTCCACCTCCTTTCTAGGGTTAGCAAAGTGATAGCTCATTCTTAAGTGAGCTTTGCTCCTACCTATCTCTACTCTTGAGAGAGAGAGACCATTACTCCATTGGAGGCCAAGACCTCCATCTAGGAGAAGATCCCCTGGATACAAGACCCTCTTTAGGGAAGATCCATCTAGGATATCATCAAGACCTCCTTTGGAGATGAACCTTACCTTGTATCTTTCCTTTGTTGTTCATGTACCTTGTGATCTTGTGTGTTTGATTGTCTAGTGGATGTGTGATTGGACTTGTTCTTGAGTGTTTCCCTTGTGATTTCTCCGGTTCTTCCCGTGTTCATCGTGTTCTCCGAGGATCCCTCCAAACGTGAAAGATCGACGAATTAGGGTTCCACCCTACATCATATGGTATCATGAGCCACGTTGATCACGTTTTGGAGCCCCTACCCGTGTTTTCTAGCTTGATTTTGTTGTTTTCGTCCTAAATCCGAAAATCCCCACCAAAATAGCCCCCAAATTTTTTGTGATTTGTTGGTTTGATGATGTTTTGTTGATTTTGATCCATGGATTTGCTTGGTTTCAAGTGGATCTAGCATTCCCCAAGTTTCCCTCTTTCCATCCACGAAATCCATCAAATTTTCCCCGAAATCATCCATTTCCGCCCAAAATCGCTACCGATCCGATCTGCGAAAAAAAAACCCGACACGAGCGGTACTACCGCCCTACAGAGCGGTACTACCGCTGAGAACCTCAAGCGGTACTACCGCCCCGCTAACGGTACTACCGCCAGGCCCTGTTCCAGCCGAAACAGTCGAAAAATCCCGACACGAGCGGTACTACCGCCCTCCCGAGCGGTACTACCGCCCTGGCCAGTTTCAGCTTTCCGAGTTTCACCATTTTGCCCATAACTAATTCATCCGGAGTCCGTTTTTGACGTTCTTTAGCTCGTTTTGAAGCTATTGACATCCCCCATCCCATAAAAATACTACCAACATCATTTGACTCCATCAAATTTGGTGAATTTTGGCATCTTTGCCTAGGGCTTCCACCACAACATCCGCATAACCACCACCGACATCCGCAACCTAACCCATTTTTTCCTTATAGCATTAGTGGTTGTTTGAGTTGTGATTTGAGTCTCCTAAGGTGTTTAGGCTACTTAGGGACGGTTGCTTCTTCATCAACCACCACCACCGCCACCACTTCCACATAACCCTCCCACCATACACTTCCGACAACCCAACTTAACCCAATTGTTGTTTGAGCTTTTTCGAGTTGTGGCTTGTGTCTCCTAAGGTGTTTCGGCTACTTAGGGACCGTGCGCCCAACTCTTAAACCGTGTATAACCCATCATCCCACTTCCGCATTGCCTAGTGCAACACCACCACCGCTTCCGCTACCACCATTTGACATTTGTCATTTGAGATTTTGAGTTTGCGGTTTTCCGCTTCCTAAGGTGTTTCGACTACTTAGGGACGAGTCTCCATCATCTTGGTATCTACACCAAGAACACCGCCACTCATCATCGCAAGGACGGTAACCTCGACGACACCTTTGTATATCCCTTGCAAATTGCATTGTTAACCCCTAGCCCATTTTGCGTCACTTACCTATCGAGACTAGCCATTTGAGTATTGCCGCAACGTTACTTGTGCACATTAGTGGTCCATACCTTCCATTGCATACATACCATATCATATTAGTATCATATCATCCATTGTGCCTCAAGTTTGTTCCCGCATATACACAATTGCTATCTTGGTTTGTGCATTGTACAAAAGTGGCCATAGAGAAAAAAAAGAGAGAAAAAGCTTTTAAGCAAAAAGAGAGCAAAGAGCTCGTGAGCAAGTGCCATAGCATCATACCCCCATTGCAAATAAGAGCCATACCAAAATCTACATCATATGATATCATGCTTGAGAGAAACACCAGGAACCATACATACATATCATACTTGGGATAGAAGTTTATCCATTTCGCATCTATAGATTGTGCACAAGTGTCGTATCCGCCTATTGAGCAATCGTGCTAGCGTCTCTCTTGAGTTGTGCAACACGAGCGTTTTGGTGAATTCCACATTTTGAGCTCATTCCTTGGTTGCACGACCCCATTTATCTATCCGTGTGTGTGTTTCCGTGTACCTTTCATTGCTATTGGTCTACTTGTTTCGCTTGCGAATTTTTGAATCTTTTTCAACATTATTGACTCTTGCTAACATTTTGCATCAAATTTTTGTGCCACTATCCTCACCGAACTCTACCATAAGCCTTTACTTGTAGGTGTGAGTGAACAAGTCCGTACCAATTCCACTATTCTTTCATCTCACATTGAGTGACACGGATACATCCTCAACTTTGGGAAAAGGTAACTTGGTATTGTTTATCTCATTTCCTACTCACCTCTACTCGAGTCTTGTGATGGATAGGCAAGGCATTTCACTTTCGGTCTACAAGAACAACGACGAGTTCGATGCCATGAACAACAACTACGACGCCAAGATGGACAAGCGCATGGAGGAGATCAAGGCCCTCATCAAGTCCTACAAGCGATCTTCCTCATCTTCGAGAAGACGCCAAGAGCACATCCTTCCGAGCTACCACCTCCCGCAAGATCACATCGGCATCGACACCATCAACAACAAGAACGTGAAGGTCAAGAGCTCAACACCAACAACCGCCAACGACTTCACCATCTCCATGGGCATCTTCGCCAAGCGACTTCAAGGCATCTTTGCCTCACGGACATATGGCATCTTCGCCAACAAGAACCTCAAGACTACACTCAAGAGAAGCTCCCCAAGCTCAAGTCCGCGACTTCCACGAGCTACTACGACCTCGACACCGACCACAAGATTCCTTTCTATGGGACTCAAGAACCCGAGGAGTACCTCGAGTGGGAGCGTTTGATGGACGACTACCTCAAGCTACATCAAGTTCCTCCCGAAGATCAAGTGAAGTGCGCCACAAGAAACTTCCACGACTACGCATTGGCATGGTGGCTTCACACACCTTCGGAGTACTACGACATGAGTTGGCCCAAGACGAAGAGAGCTTTACGGCGAGAATTTGTGCCTCCAACCTACATGGAACAACTTCGACGCCAATTGGAGAACACCACCCAAGGATCCAAGTCCATCGACAAGTACTTCAAGGAGATGATGATTGCCTTGCGACGAGCCGGCGTGGACGACCCCATTTTGATGAAGTTCCACTTCATGATGGGATTGCACAACGACATCTCCAAGACCATCGTCCTCAAGAACTACAAGTCCATCGACGACTACTACATTGGTGCTCTCAAGGTGGAACAAGAACTCATGAAGGCCAAGGCTTCTCCACCCCAAGCAAACTTCGCGGCGACCAAGCTCTACGACAAGCATGAGGCTAGTACCACCAAGATGTCCAAGCCCGACGAGCTCCAAGACGATGCTCCCAAGTTCGACTTCACCACCACCCCTCTTTGTGACATTGATGATGCCGAGTCTACTCTGACTCTTTTTCAAGACGGTGCGGCGACGAGTTCGACTACGGAGACCTTCAAGGACCAAGCTTTGGAGGCGAGTGACAAGGTGGCGAGCAAGGATGATGCTTCCATCTTTGGAGGCGGGAGTGATGATGTGCCATCTTCGGCCTTCATCCATGGCGACGGTGACGAGATGATCGAGCATGGGATTTTCCCTTCGGTCACGGAGGAGAGTGATGATGTGCCATCTTCGGCCTTCATCCACGGCGACAACGACGAGATGGTTGAGCATGGGATTCTCCCTTCGACCACGGCGACGTATGATGACTTGAGTGACTTTTGCCACCATATTGAGAGTGAGAGTGACTTCACCACTAGCCCCATATATGATGAGTTGCCACAATTCCCATGTGAGGAGAGCCACAACCCCCACCACTTGAGTGAGATGAGTGACTCCACCATACGTGAGTTTGAGTGCACCTATTTTGAGGGAGTGAGTGAACCACCACATAGAGAGAGTGAGATAGTTGATAGGTCTCGTGAGGCCATTTACATTTCTAACAACTTGACCTCTACCTCTATTGTGTCTTCTCTTTTGGTGCTAGGTCCCATTTATGATGACGCGCCGATCCTCAACGACTTCGTCCTCCCTTTGGACAAGACGATGGCCATGGTGGATTATGATGCACCCCCCACATGGTTCCATCAAGATGAAGATGACCACCATTTGGTCTTTCCCACCTCACCTACACCACTTGAGTGGAATGACAAAGGTAACAAAGGTGACGGTGATGCTCTAGTCCCACTAGTGGACATTCTTGACATTGATTTCTTGCATGATGTTGATCCACCTATTGCCATGCTTCATGCTAGTATGATTTCCCCATGCGATGATTTGCCCATTTATGATGAGTATGATGATTCTATTGTGGAGTCTATTAGTTGTGATGCCATGTTACATAGGATTTCTTGTGACAATTCTTTAGGTCACATCATGTTTGATAATCCGCTTGACTTGTCATATGCTATGCATGAGATCCATCATATTTCTTATTTGCAATCTCTTCATAGTGACTATGCATATGCCATTAAAATAAACCCAATTTGCACATATGGCATAGATGACAAGCACATGGTTATTGGCATTTGTTTTTCTTGTGATGATATTGATATGCTCCCTTTGCATCATTTATCTCATATGCCATGCCATGACCACCTAGCTTCGGATATGCATTGTTTTGGATGTTGTCCATTTTCTCCATATGATGTTTCCGATATTGCTCATGAGGAGGCCCCATAGTTTCCTCATACATGTTAGGGAATTTGATCCATCCCATTCATTGCATGATCCCCATACTTGTTTGCACCATATGCTACCCACGAATAAACATACTATTGATGTGCCATATACTTGCATTCTCAATTTGTGTCCCCATCGTGTCATACATAACAACTATTCTTTCATGATGGATGACATGTTCCTATACCATGCATCAAATTTCTTTGAGCGATGCTTATCTTGTGCTAACTCAAACGTGCACATACACGTCATGATGGATGATGTGTATATTTACCACGCGCACAATTTCTTTGGTTTGTGTCTCTTTTGTGTAGGTACCCATGAATACTTGTCAACCTCGCAATCCCACGAGTTGACAAAACGAGCTTTAGAGAGCAACGATGAATTGGGATCATGTGAATTGTCTTTACCATCGTCCCCTTGGCGCAAGGACTACGCGCAACTCCTCTACTTGGCTCTCACACGGCTATGGGCCATTTACCACTTCTCACATTATGCTCATTTTACCGTGTTCACTTTGCATGCTATGCTTGCTTCTATGCCTTTGCCATGCAATTGTGACCCTTGCTTGCATCTACCCATGTTTCATCATTATGCTACTTCTATGTGTATTTGCATGCTTGGTGGAGATCCTTGTTGCTATTGCCATGTTTATCATGTGCCCCATGCTATTGTCCTCATATCTTGCTTTCATGATTGTGCTATGACATGTGAATTATTCATGCCCACTATTTGCACCAAGGACATGTTTGCCATGATTCATTCTAGTATGTCGCATCTTCGCACTACTAGCATACTTGACTTGATTGCTATGATTGCTTGCTATGTTGCATCACCCATGTTCCACTACTTGCTTTCTTGGGTTGATGACATGTATGCTCATGCCTCTCACATGCGTTGTCTCTTGTGTCATACTTGCTCATCTCATGCGGTTGATGACAACCATCTATATGCTTTGCACATGATTCGTATTGCTTCTTGTCATATATCTCCATGTGTTGCCTCTCTCATGCTAGATGATTTGTCATGTATTGAGTGCAACAATGATTCTCTTCTTGTTCATGAGATTGCCCCCATAGCATTCTCACACATGTTTGGAGATTTTGACATACTCCTTGTGAAGCATGCTTGTCTTCCCTCTTTGCACCATATACCTAGTGCCTTGAATATCGCCATTATTGAATCATATTATTCATGCACTTGTGCTTCTAATGGTTATGTGCAAGAGAAGAGAACCATCATGATGGATGATGTGTTTATCTACCATGCGCATACATTCTTTGCCTTGTTTTCTGCATGTGTAGGATACTTGGACTTCGTGTCGACTTCCACTTCACGTGAGTTGACCATTCGAGCTGTTGAGAGCGAGCCTCATACATTCTACCACGACTCGCTTCTACACCACATTTCCTACCACTTCGGCATTGTGAAGAATGCACAAGGACACGCTTTCAAGGTGACATCCTTCTTGAGCTTGGATATTGTGGATCATACTTCATGTGTTGCTTGCACCATTTGCACGCATGTTCGAGATATTGCCTGCACCCATGATAACCACATTTCCATGCTTCATGATATATATACCTTGTGTGTTGCATCCAATTCTTGGACTACTTGCTACTATCATATGGTTGGTTGCACCAAGATCATTTCTTCACATATGCCATGTTCCTTTGCTTGTCACATGATTCACTTGATTGCCTCACACATGATGAACAATTGCTCTTTCTATTGTGTTGAGTGCCACACTATATTCACTACACCCTATGCACATTATGCGTGGATTGTCTTGCACTTGACCCATGTGTTTAGACATCTCATCTTATTTGGTGTTGTGAATGATTCCTATGCCTACCATCGACCATTTGTCGAGCTCTTTATGCATGCTTGCTATGACCTCGAGGTAGATGCTTATGCTCTTGTCACACATATTTGCAACTCTACCTCACATTTACATGCTTGTCCCCATGATATCTTTGCTTGTGCTCAATTTATGTGCTTACATGCCATGTCACAATCCTTTGTCAAACCATATGCTATGCTTGATGACAACACTTGTTTGGCTTAATCACCTCTTGAATGCTTGGTTTTGCACTAATGCTAACCACATTTGTTTTTCCAAGTGTTTGTTGTCCTTGCTCATTTTGAAGGAATCCCAAGACGGTGCGACATTGGAGAGTGCCCATTGCGAGCTTGAAGATGACGAGTACTTGGTGAACGTCCACTTCTTCATGGCGAAGCCATCTCTTTCCCATGGTGATTTGGTTTTCGATCCGAGGTCGGATCTTTCCAAGGGGAGGGATGATGCGGAGCATCCCACGGTCATCACCATGTCAAGAGTCCGCTTGGCAAGTGACACGTCGACCTCTACTTCTCATACATAAAGGTGAATCTTCTCCTTTACACGTGTTCACTTGACCCTTTGAGGATGGTATACTACTTGACACTCCACTCGTGTGCATGCATAGGTATTGTCGGAGCTTCACGAATGACGAGGAGGAGTGCAAGCGCCAAGGAACGCCTACACCGTCTGCAAGGGAAGCGTGGAAGCGAAGACGGAAGAAGAAGGACCTGCCAGTCCGAAGGGCGGTACTACCGCCCAAAGTAAGCGGTACTACCGCTCAAGCGGTACTACCGCCCAAAGCAAGCGGTACTACCGCTCAGCGGTACTACCGCCCATGAGTCCAGTACTACCGCCTCCCTCTGTCTTGCAAGACCAAGGGCCTTGGCCTTGTATCCCTCTCCCACTTACCCCTTCGTGGCTTAGACTATAAATAGACCACCTCCACCTCCTTTCTAGGGTTAGCAAAGTGATAGCTCATTCTTAAGTGAGCTTTGCTCCTACCTATCTCTACTCTTGAGAGAGAGAGACCATTACTCCATTGGAGGCCAAGACCTCCATCTAGGAGAAGATCCCTCATGGATACAAGACCCTCTTTAGGGAAGATCCATCTAGGATATCATCAAGACCTCCTTTGGAGATGAACCTTACCTTGTATCTTTCCCTTTGTTGTTCATGTACCTTGTGATCTTGTGTGTTTGATTGTCTAGTGGATGTGTGATTGGACTTGTTCTTGAGTGTTTCCCCTTGTGATTTCTCCCGGTTCTTCCCCGTGTTCATCGTGTTCTCCGTAGGATCCCCTCCAAACATGAAAGATCGACGAATTAGGGTTCCACCCTACATCACTAGTGTTCCTTGGGAGGATATATCTATGGACTTTGTTTTAGGTTTACCCAGAACAAAGAAGGGGAGGGATAGCATATTTGTTGTCGTGGATAGATTCTCGAAAATGGCACACTTTATACCATGTCATTAAAGCGATGATGCTGTCAATGTTGCTGATTTGTTCTTTCGTGAAATTATTCGTTTGCATGGTGTGCCAAATACTATTGTTTCAGATCATGATACTAAATTTCTTAGCCACTTTTGGAGATGTTTATGGGCTAAGTTGGGGACTAAACTGCTTTTTAGTACTACTTGTCACCCCCAAACTGATGGACAAACTGAAGTAGTCAATAGAACATTGTCTACTATGCTTAGGGCTGTTCTAAAGAAAAATAAGAAAATGTGGGAGGAATGCTTGCCTCATATTGAATTTGCTTATAATCGTTCATTGCATTCTACTACTAAGATGTGCCCTTTTGAAGTTGTGTATGGTTTCCTACCTCTTGCACCTATTGATTTGTTGCCTCTTCCATCTTGGAGAAGGTTAATTTTGATGCTAAAGAACGTGCTGAATTGATTTTAAAATGCATGAGTTAACTAAGGAAAACATTGAGCGTATGAATGCTAAATATAAACTTGCTGGAGATAAGGGTAGAAAACATGTTGTGTTTGCACTTGGAGATCTTGTTTGGTTACATTTGCGTAAGGATAGATTTCTGATTTTGCAAATCAAAGCTAATGCCACGTGCTGCTGGTCCCTTTAAGGTGTTGGAGAAAGTAAATGATAATGCATATAAACTTGAGCTGCCTGCAGATTTTGGGGTTAGTCCCACTTTTAACATTGCAGATTTGAAGCCATATTTGGGTGAGGAAGATGAACTTCCGTCGAGGACGACTTCATTTCAAGAAGGGAGGATGATGAGGACATCAATACCATTGTTACACCCACAGCCCCTGCTGCTATACATCTTGGACCAATTACTAGAGCTCACAAGACGCCAACTAAATTACTGGTACTTTCGTTTCTTGGTAATGATTCTAATGTTCATGAGAATATGATGCTGCCTAAATTGGATACATTTGTTTTGCTTACAAATGAAGGGCCTAGGTTGGAGAAGGATGAACATTGGAGCAAGAACAAGCATGGAGATGATGGCATGCTAAGGGGACAAGAATGGAGTTACAAGTGATGATTTCAGGACTTTGAAGCCACCATAATGAGTGCATGAAGCCTTGGACGAAATATACAAGATGCCACTTCATAAATTTCGTCCAGAGGCTATTCTAGGTGCTCGTCAACTTATTATTGGGCCAGGCCCATGTAATTTCGAAATACATTAGTATATGCTATTTTTAGAGTCCGTATGTGTGGGGAAACAAGAGATAGGGTTAGTTTGGACCCTCCACCAAGGGCCACGAAATTCACCCCTCTTCCTCCATATATACAGCCCTTAGGGCACCGTTTAGACTTTGGGTTTTGTTTAGATTAAAAGTTCGCCATAGCTACAACTTCGCATTTCGTTTGTGTTCAACGACTGACAAAGGCGCCACAGAACCCCACCTTGATCAATAAAGCTTTCATCTTATATTCGCAATATCCAGATTGCAATCTCAGTTTCTTGCTTGTTCTTCGTTTGCTCGCAGGAAACAGACCCTCGTGGTCAGGTTGATCGTGTCTCGGCGTGGTCAATAACCTCTCGGAGTTGATTTAGCGGTTGCTAAGGCGCGACGTCCTCGCACGTTCGTAGTCGGATCGTCAAAGTCGACTTCCACCAAAGCGACATCCACCATCTCATCGAAAGACGGGACACCTTTGCCTCTATCAAATTGTGCGCGTGGTAAATGTACACATCATCCATCATGATGTGTATGTGCACGTGTGAGTTAGCACAAGATAAGCAATGCTCAAAGAAATTTGAGGCATGGTATATGAACATGTCATCCATCATGAAAGAATAGTTGTGATGTATGACACGATGGGGACACAAATTGAGCAAACAAGTAGATGGCACATCAAAAGCATGTTTGTTCATGGGGAGCATATGGTGCACACAAGTATTGGGATCATGCAATGAATGGGATGGATCAAATTCTCCTAACATGTATGAGGAAACTATGGGGTCTCCTCATGAGCAATATCGAAACATCATATGGAGAAAATGGACAACATCCAAAACAATGCATATCCGAAGCTAGGTGGTCATGGCATGTCATATGAGATAAATGATGCAAAGGGAGCATATCAATATCGTCACAAGAGAAACAAATGCCAATAACCATGGGCTTGTCATCTATGCCATATGTGCAAATTGGGTTTATTTTAATGGCATATGCATAGTCACTATGAAGAGATTGCAAATAAGACATATGGTTGATCTCATGCATAGCATATGACAAGTCAAGCGGATTATCAAACATGATGTGACCTAAAGAATTGTCACAAGCAATCCTATGTAACATGGCATCACAACTAATAGACTCCACAAGAGAATCATCATTCTCATCATAAATGGGCAAATCATCGCATGGGGAAATCATACTAGCATGAAGCATGGCAATAGGTGGATCAACATCATGCAAGAAATCGATGTCAAGAATGTCCACTAGTGGGACTAGAGCATCACCTTCACCTATGTTACCTTTGTCATTCCACTCAAGTGGTGTAGGTGAGGTGGGAAGGACCAAATGGTGGTCATCATCATCATCTTGATGGAACCATGTGGGCGGTGCATCATAATCCACCATGGCCATCGTCTTGTCCAAAGGGAGGACGAGGTCGTCGAAGATCGGCGCATCATCATAAATGGGACCTAGCACCAAACGAGAAGACACAACAGAGGTAGAGGTCAAGTTGTTAGAAATGCAAATGGCCTCACGAGACCTATCAACTATCTCACTCTCTCTATGCGGTGGTTCACTCACTCCCTCAAAATAGGTGCACTCAAACTCACGTATGGTGGGGTCACTCATCTCACTCAAGTGGTGGGGGTTGTGGCTCTCCTCACATGGGAATTGTGGCAACTCATCATATATGGGGCTAGTGGTGAAGTCACTCTCACTCTCAATATGGTGGCACAAGTTACTCAAGTCATCATACGTCGTCGTGGTCGAAGGGAAGATCCCATGCTCAACCATCTCATCGTCGTCGCCGTGGATGAAGGCCAAAGATGGCACATCATCACTCTCGCCTCCAAAGATGGAAGCATCATCCTTGCTCGCCACCTTGTCGCTCGCCTCCAAAGCTTGGTCCTTGAGGGTCTCCGTAGTCGTACTCGTCGCCGCACCGTCTTGAAAAAGAGTCGAAGTAAACTCGGCATCATCAATGCCACAAAGAGGGATGACAGTGAAGTCACACTTGGGAGCATCGTCTTGGAGCTTGTCGGCCTTGGACATCATGGTGGTACTAGCCTCATTCTTGTCGAGAGCTTGGTCGCATGAAGTTTGCTTGGGGTGGAGAAGCCTTGGCCTTCATGAGTTCTTGTTTCGCTTTGAGAGCACCAATGTAGTAGTCGTCGATGGACTTGTAGTTCTCGAGGAAGATGGTCTTGGAGATGTCGCAGTAATCCCATCATGAAGTGGAACTTCATCGAAATGGGGTCGCCCACGCCGGCTCGTCGAAGGCAATCATCATCTCCTTGAAGTACTTGTCGATGGACTTGGATCCTTGGGTGGTGTTCTCCAATTGGCGTCGAAGTTGTTCCGTGTAGGTTGGAGGCACAAACTCTCACCGCAAAGCTTTCTTCGTCTTGGGCCAACTCATGTCGTAGTACTTCAAGGTGTGTGAAGCCACCATGCCAATGCGTAGTCATGGAAGTTTCTTGTGGCGCACTTCACTTGATCTTCGGAGGAACTTGATGTAGCTTGAGGTAGTCGTCCATCAAACGCTCCCACTCGAGGTACTCCTCGGGTTCTTGAGTCCCATAGAAAGGAATCTTGTGGTCGGTGTCGAGGTCGTAGTAGCACGTGGAAGTCGCGGACTTGAGCTTGGGTAGCTTCTCTTGAGTGTAGTCTTGAGGTTCTTGTTGGCGAAGATGCCATATGTCCGTAGGCGAAGATGCCAAGGGAGATGGTGATGTCGTTGAGCGGTTGTTGGTGTTGAGCTCTTGACCTTCACGTTCTTGTAGGTGATGGTGTCGATGCCGATGTGATCTTGCCGGAGGTGGTATTTCGGAAGGATGTGCTCTTGAGCGTCTTCTCGAAGATGAGGAAGATCGCTTGTAGGACTTGATGAGGGCCTTGATCTCCTCCATGCGCTTGTCCATCTTGGCATCGTAGTTGTTGTTCATGGCATCGAACTCATCGTTGTTGTTGTAGACCGGAAGTGAAATGCCTTGCCTATCCATCACAAGACTCGAGTAGAGGTGAGTAGGAAATGAGATAAACAATACCAAGTTACCTTTTCCCAAAGTTGAGGATGTATCCCGTTTCACTCAATGTGAAATGAAAGAATAGTCGAATTGGTACCGGACTTGTTCACTCACACCTATCAAGTAAAGCTTATGGTAGAGCTCGGTGAGGATAGTGGCACAAAAATTTGATGCAAAATGTTAGCAAGAGTCAATAATGTTGAAAGAGATTCACAAATTCGCAAGTGAAACAAGTAGACCAATAGCAAAGAATGGCACACGGAAACGCACACACGGATAGATAAATGGGGTCGTGCAACCAAGGAATGAGCATAAAATGTGGAATCCACGGAAGACGCCGTGTTGCACAATCAAAAGTAGCTTGGACCGTTTTCGGTGTTCTCCAAAGTTAATTTGGATTTATGCTCATTTTCCAAACTCAGCATTACATTTGCTTTCATAAAAAACCTTTCAGGATGCAAAATGACAACATATGCAAGGTGGTTACCAAACAAACGGGCATCAGTATGGATGCAATATAAAGAAATTAATGAGCAAAGTTCCTCCAAATTATTCTCTTTATCACTTTAGAACGACAATAGACAATGTCCCTATGACGTAAAACTTCGTTATTAATCGTTGTGACAAGTACTAAGAGTGATTTCTTAACGGCCATAACCACTCATATGGTAAGATTAGTTTTAAAAATGGGTTTTGGCCACATCACACGAATATTTCACTTGAAAGAATCACAAAAACAATCAACGGTTTGGGAATTATAAAGTTTCCATAAGATTCATCAGCCATATATCTCCCTTGGTTAAAACCTAACAAATATGAAATTAATGCCTTACAACAAAACTAGTTGAGTACCATACGTTTTTAGGGCACAGAATAAAGGAACACCCCAATTGGCCAAAGGAAATTAGCTATTAACTCTTTGTTCACCCAGCTCAACCAGTGTTCTTGCCATTTCATCCTTCTCCAAGTCCCTTCATTGAAGCAAAATGATCCAATTTAGAATCAATTTATGAACAATTAAGAATCATTCAACGAAATACGTAATTTATTGGTGTCCTTCTTAGAATTGTCCATATTGTAAAATGTTATACAATAGGTATTGATGGTCCCAACCTCCTTCTTGAAATGAAAGTGTTGCGGCTCATTTCTCACCCAAAAATAGCTTAAATTAATGTTAAAAGTCTAACCCAAAATTGCAGACAGTCAAGTTTAATGCATTTTCAATTTATTTTCTCCAACACAAAGGAACAAAGGGCATTATTTGATTTCAAATCAAAATCTATCTTCCAAATGTAAAAACAGATCTGTGCCAATTTTTTATATCTCCAAAGTTTATTTTAATCATCACTCAATGTTTCCTTAGAACTCATGTTTTTAAAATCAAATTCGAGTTTTAGCATTTCAAATTACTTTCCAAATGAAGGCCTCAATGGTCGTACCAAACAATAAGGGCACATCTTATAGTAAGCCAATGAGCAATAACAAATTCATATGAGGCAAAAGCATTCCCACTTTCTTTTACTTTAGCGCCTAAGCTGTGCAATGTTCATTGATCTAGTTTGTCATCGATTTGGGTGCGTAGTTAAAACAACTTACCAAAACATCTCCAAAGTGGCTGAAATTGTTCACTCCCAAGTTTACCCATCAAGCGTAATTTCCGGACAAATAAACAAGAATATCGCTTTTACAAATGTTCCTTTTGGCTATGAAACAATATGCTCCTCTTTGATTTAGGTAAACCTAAACAAAGTCCATGAAACCTCCAAAACACGGTTGAAGCAATTAACCATGAAAGTCATCTTAGTTTTGACATTAGTACAGCAATAAGGCTCAACCATCGTCATTTGCCAAAATGTTCAAATGCTCGTTTCTTCACCCGTGTCCCATTGTCTTCCCAATGTCTCCTCAACAAAAAGCACACTAGCGGAATCATAGCCCTTTCCACAAATATCATTCGCAAATTGCATTGCTCTTCTTTAAATTCCATACATCTTTAAACACACACATTGATCTTTGTGGCCCAACCTAGAATAATTGGAAGCATGAAGAGACAAGATGCAATAACATTTCACCCTTCTTGGAGCATAAAGGGTCTCTGTTCCCATTTCTGTATTCACGGTTTGGTTTAAATGCAAAGTTAGGTCGAATGTTCAATTCGGCCAAATAATGTTGCCTGTTTCTAAGTGAAAAGAGCTAACTTTCTGGAAAATTAGGACAGGCCCACCAATTTGGAAAGCACCAGGTTTGCCATCTTTAAACACACCCAATAATCACTAGCATATTAGCTAAAATCTTATTAAATCAGGAAGTTGGAGTAAAAGCATTTTCAATTACTTTCAACAACCATGAAATTCTTCAATGCTCCCAAACAAGCCACATCCTTTTTAAGCTCATTTGCAATTCTGAAATCTCTTTCAAAACTTTAGGATCAAGGCCAAGAAAATCCTCACTTTATCCTTTGGCTCGAATTCAATAGCAATTTTTTATCAAATTTCCATGGTCCTACAAGAAAGGAACATCGCCTTTAAAGTCCACTCCCAATTCCAAACAAGTCATAGTGAATAAAAACCACACGTAATGTTCCAAAGTTTGTTTGTTAATCAATTGAGAGTAAATACATTCGCATTGAAGACTAAACTTTTCAAATCTCCTAAATACTAGGCATTGTTCCAAAGGCTCTACCATCATATAATCCAAATTAGTTTTAAATGCCGTTTTATAACCCAATTTCTACAATTTTGGCTCTAAAATTAACTTTGGAGATATTGTTGAAACCTAATAACATTCATTACCGGTGGATCTGAATGTAATATTTAATGCCTTACATCCCACCGTGTTCCATCCTTTTAAATAAAGGACGCCAAAAAGGGTAAATCCTTTGTCAAGCACTAGCGGCCATAACTCACGTCTCTCTTAATCATGCACAGTTTGCTCAATTAATAATCGTCTCATCCCAAATAATCCGGTGCCTCTTGGAAACATGAACCCAAAAGTTAGCGAGGCAAAGAAACGTCTCATGAAAATAAGCCTCTTTGACACGCAGCCTTTGCTAAATTGCTCACAATATCGATTGTGGAAGTAAAATGCACTTTTCAATTAATTGAAGCAACACTAGAGGTTAATATTGGCTCAATGTTGTCAAATTCTTTTGACAACGATTCTTTATTTTCTCCTGTTTGCTTATTAGTCTTTAATATCATTTTCAAAGGACGACATGGAACAAGATTTTATCCTATGAACAATATACATTGTTCTAATTGGGCTTTAATTATAAATTGCCTTTACCGAATAAGGTTTTAATGGTAAACACATCAACTATCAACTTGTAAGCTAAAATACAGCAGGGTTATTTCCTATTATTCTAGTGCGAAAAAGGATGGTACATCGCGTATGTGTTTTGATTGTAGAGGCATTAATAATATTACTATTCGTTATCGTCATCCTATTCCTAGGCTGATGAGGACATGACTACCTTGGATAAGACCAAAATATAGCATACATGCATATTTGTCGGTGATTTCTAGTGCAAACTATTCAATAATATATTTATGTTATCCAGAACAAAAATACTTCACATACTTTTATGTTTTGTCTAATTGCAGGTGTATGGGACATTTGTACAATCCACATATGAAGATAAGGGAAAAGAAGAAGTTTAGGTGCTGTTCAAAAAGTCTTCTCACGTCACATTTGGGCCAAGAGAAGATAGAGTCCAAGTCTCTCACGTTCTGGATTCAGATTCGGACTGCACAGACACACCTGACTCAAAACGTCAACAACTTTTCATACGGACTCCGAATTGGGTGATTCCTTTTTGTTGGAAAGTAGATTTCATGCTCTTTCCAGCACAGTTGGAATACCTTAAAAAGCCGTCCGGAGCGTTGAGTTGTGGACGAAACAATCTAACGCTGCACCAGAATCCGAGTCAAACTACAAGTCCAAAGGTGTTACGTCACCTCCACTTGGGCCCATTGGCCTTGTACGACCTAGGGTTAGTTTTAGGCTGCCTTGGGACGTTCTCCCACCTCCTTGGCCGCCACCCCTTGCTCCTATATAAGTAGATCCATCTAGTAGCTTTTTGCTTGGGTTTTGTTTAGATTAAAAGTTAGCCATAGCTGCAACCAGCGTGCCGTTTGTGTTCCACGACCAGACAAAGCGTCCTGAGAACCCCACCTTGATCAATAAAGCTTTCATCTTATATTCGCAATATCCAGATTGCAATCTCAGTTTCTTGCTTGTTCTTCGTTTGCTCGCAGGAAATAGACCCTCGTGGTCAGGTTGATCGTGCTCCGGCGTGGTCAATAACCTCTCGGAGTTGGTTTAGCGATTGCTAAGGCGCGACGTCCTCGCATGCTCGTAGTCGGATCGTCAAAGTCGACCTCTACCAAAGCGAAATCCACCATCTCATCGAAAGACGGGACACCTTTGCCTCTATCAAGTGGTATTAGTTTTCAGGTTGCTCGGTGAGATTTTACAGTTTTTCATAGTTTAGATCGCATCTGTCATTCATACCTATAGTCCATGGAAAAGCCACAAAAAAGTTAGATCTATTCATACTTTATCCAAGCGATCGAGCCTTTGCAATTTTCTATTCGTTGCTTGCATAGTTGAATTATCGGTTGCATCGTCGTGTGTCGTTGCTGGTCTTAGTGTCTAGTTCCTTTAGAGTTTGAGTTCTATTCACATTAGTCACGCCGCCGCTGCATCATTATTCCTTCCGCTGTCCACCATCCCATCTATTAATTTCCACCACGTGCTACACGCTGTTTATTGTCATAATCATAGTTGAGGTCATTCACATCTTCGCTTTGATCAATCTGCATCTTATCTAGTTTGTCTTGGAAGAGGGAGAAAAAAAGAAAAAAGAGAGAAAAAGGAAAGAAAAAAAGAAAAAGAGAAGAAAAAAAAAAAAGCGTGAGAAAAAAAAATAGAAGAAAAAAATCGGATCTATCTAGACTCAATCTCGTAATTGAATTCGGATTGGAATCTGTTTGCGCACTGTTCATAAAACAGGTGTATCTTCCTCATCTGAAGTCCATTTTGGCTCCGTGAGTACTCAAATTGAAGCTAGAGACGAGCCGCATCTAAATAGTTGCAGAAGCTAGTTCAATATTTGACATCTCAAAATCGGCTTCTAAATAGGTCTTTTGCCCTCTGAAGTTCGTGAACACAGCTTGTTCCAATTTTTCAGGCCAGTTTAGAATTCTTTGACTCCTCATATCAACTCGAATTGAGTGATTCTTTTTGCGTTGGAAAGCTTGAGATAGTAGCATTCTTTGAAAGAATTTATCATAAAATTGGCTCAAACTTTTCAAGAGGAAGTTGGAGAGAGTTGTTATATATCCTGCTTGGTAGTTGTTTTCATCACTATCTTCACTACCGTTGTGATCTTCACTTCTATCTTGCTGTCAAGAGCTACTTAGTATCCTTCATTGATGCTAGTTGTGCTACGCCGTGACCTCATTAGTGTTCTAGGCTCGCGTCTCTAGTCGGTCTAGCCTAGGACCAGCGCGATACCGTCGTTGGCGTTTATTCAACATTGCATCTCTGAATTGATTATTGCTAATCTTTTGCTACCATATATAGCCAACCCAGCTCCACATATTTCTACAGCGTGTATACATACGTTCCCTGGCAATTGCTTTACACAATCTTGAGTTATTTGACATCGCTGGTTGCCTATCACCACCTGCCGCATGGTAAGAACTTGTAAGATATTGATATTTGCTTTCTTGTGAGCACTTTACAACCACATCCTAGTAGTTCATAGGAACATTATTCGGAATTTTGTTTCTTGTTTCTACTAATCATGACAGAGTTACGGAGATAGAAGTTCTTGGGCGATGGGCGCATCTTCACCATCACGAGAGTTGGGACAACACACACAACCACATGGTCAGGTTATCTCTTTACCGTCATTTGAGGGTAGATTTAATCCAGCTATTTATCTAGCTTGGGAGTTTGAAGTAGAACAAGTTTTAGTAACCATGACTTTTCTGAACTTGGCGAGTACGAGCTGCCACTAGAGCATTCTGGTTTTGCTTCAGTTTGGTGGAGTGTGCATTGTAAGAAAAATATTGATAACCAACCCACAACTTGGAAAGATTTGAAAGATGTAATGAGACAACATTTTTCCCTCCTTACTATAAATGGTGAATTGCTTCATGAAATTTGAACAATTTAAACAAGGCAACAACACTGTTCATGCTTACTACAAAGAGTTCAAATCTTATATGCATCATTGTGACATAGAAGAATCTAAGGATGATACAATGAATAGATTTTTGGTGGTTTGAACCATGATATTCAGGAAAGATTTCAGTATATTCCTCGTTGCATTCTTTGGTATGTATGTTCGTGCTTGTACCTTTGAGAGACAGAATCTGAGGAGGATGCATTGGGTGACTACAACAACTACTATTCAGTTCATGCTCACCACCGCGGTTGGTTCCTCCACCGTTGCACCTACTAGAGCAGCCCCACCTCGGATTGTGGCGGCATCATCTCAAGAGCATGGTGCATTGCCTACGTCTGTACCTACATCAGCTCGTCTTTGCGACAAGGTAACGATAAAGGTATTGATGATTTAACTTCACATGAGAATGATGCATCCCTAGTTAACTTGAATGCATCATGTGTTGAGTTACACAGTGATTTGAGCACATCACCTATTTTAGAGAATCTTAAAACTGTCATGAATCGTCATGTGATCAAACAACTGAAATACCAACAATTTTGAGTGCACCCATTGAATTAACTGTTGATGCAAAAGAATCAATGTTTAATCATTTTGATATGACCTCTAATCTTGGTGATGATTACGTGTCGAATGACTCATTGCATGTTTGCTTATCTAAGCATGTTGTAGCATGTAAATTTGATTCAAATAAGGTTTTTCACCAATGTTGGGATGGTTTAATGATGAACATTGTCAATCTTTTGAAATAAATAAGAGCTTCACTTATATGTGCAAACTGAGTTGCAATATTTTCATGCCTTCCAGTTCTTGTGCTAATTTGTTGGCTTTTAGATTTTATGAACTATGCAAGTTACTCATCTATTCATGTGTCATGTATGCAAAAATCAAGGGAAGTAAAATGGATGGCGTATACATATACAACATGTACACCTTGTCTCTTTTATCGACCACATTTCAGATTAAGCAGCATGAGGGGACGGCTTTGTTTTCAAGAAGGGAGGATGATGAGGACATGACTACCTTGGATAAGACCAAAAATATTGCATACATGCATATTTGTCGGTGATTTCTAGTGCAAACTATTCAATAATATATTTATGTTATCGAACAAAATACTTCACATACTTTTATGTTTTGTCTAATTGCAGGTGTATGGGACATTTGTACAATCCACATATGAAGATAAGGAAAAGGAGAAGTTTAGGTGCTGTTCAATAAGTCTTCTCACGTCACATTTGGGCCAAGAGAAGATAGAGTCCAAGTCTCTCACGTTCTGGATTCAGATTCGGACTGCACAGAGACACCTGACTCAAAACGTCAACAACTTTTTCATACGGACTCGAATTGGGTGATTCCTTTTTTGTTGGAAAGTAGATTTCATGCTCTTTCCAGCACAGTTGGAATTACCTTAAAAGCCGTCCGGAGCGTTGAGTTGAGGACGAAACAATCTGACGCTGCACCAGAATCCGAGTCAAACTACAAGTCCAAAGGTGTTCGTCACCTCCACTTGGGCCCATTGGCCTTGTACGACCTAGGGTTAGTTTTAGGCTGCCTTGGGACGTTCTCCCACCTCCTTGGCCGCCACCCCTTGCTCCTATATAAGTAGATCCATCTAGTAGCTTTTTGCTTGCGTTTTGTTTAGATTAAAAGTTCGCCATAGCTGCAACCGCGTGCCGTTTGTGTTCCACGACCGGACAAAGCGTCCACAGAACCCCACCTTGATCAATAAAGCTTTCATCTTATATTCGCAATATCCAGATTGCAATCTCAGTTTCTTGCTTGTTCTTCTTTTGCTCGCAGGAAATAGACCCTCGTGGTCAGGTTGATCGTGCTCCGGCGTGGTCAATAACCTCTCGGAGTTGGTTTAGCGATTGCTAAGGCGCGACGTCCTCGCATGCTCGTAGTCGGATCGTCAAAGTCGACCTCCACCAAAGCGAAATCCACCATCTCATCGAAAGACGGGACACCTTTGCCTCTATCATAGGCTAGATGATATGCTTGATGAATTGAGTGGCTCTACAATATTCTCCAAAGTTGATTTGCGTAGTGGATACCATAAATTCGTATGACATTGGGGGATGAATGGAAAACAACATTTAAAACTAAGTTTGGATTATATGAGTGGTTAGTCATGCCTTTTGGGTTAACTAATGCACCTAGTACTTTCATGAGATTAATGAGCGAAGTTTTACGTGCTTTCATTGGACGATTTGTGGTAGTTTACTTTGATGACATATTGATTTATAGCAGATCTTTGGTGGAACATTTGGAACATTTACGTGCTGTTTTTATTGCTCTCGTGATGCACGTTTGTTTGGTAACCTTGGGAAGTGCACCTTTTGCACCGACCGAGTGTCTTTTCTTGGCTATGTTGTTACTCCACAGGAATTGAAGTTGATAAAGCCAAGATTGAAGCTATTGAGAGTTGGCGCAGCCCAAAGCGGTCACACAAGTGAGGAGTTTTCTTGGCCTCGCTGGATTCTATAGGCGTTTTGTGAGAGATTTCAGCACCATTGCTGCACCTCTCAATGAGCTTACAAAGAAGGATGTGCCTTTTGTTTGGGGTACCGGACAGGAAGAAGCCTTCACGGTGTTGAAAGATAAGTTGACACATGCTCCTTTACTCCAACTTCTGATTTTAATAAGACTTTTGAGCTTGAATGTGATGCTAGTGGAATTCGATTAGGAGGTGTGTTATTACAAGATGGCAAACCTGTTGCATACTTTTACGAAAAATTGAGTGGGCCTAGTCTGAATTATTCTACTTATGATAAAGAATTATATGCTCTTGTTGGGACTTTAGAAACATGGCAACATTATTTATGGCCCAAAGAATTTGTTATACATTCGATCATGAATCTTTGAAACATATTAAAAGTCAAGCTAAACTGAATCGTAGACATGCTAAATGGGTTGAATTCATTGAGACTTTCCCTTATGTCATTAAACACAAGAAGGGTAAAGAAAATGTTATTCTGATGCATTGTCTAATAAGCTATACTATGCTTTCACAACTTGACTTCAAAATATTTGGTTTGGAGACCATCAAAGATCAATATGTGCATGATGCTGATTTTAAAGATGTCTTGCAGAATTGTAAAGAAGGAAGAACATGGAACAAGTTTGTCGCTAATGATGGATTTGTGTTACGTGCTAACAAGCTATGCATTCCAGCTAGCTCCGTTAGTCTTTTGTTGTTGCAGGAGGTGCATGGAGAAAGACTAATGGGACACTTTGGCGTGAAGAAGGCGGAGGGCGTACTTGCTACACATTTCTTTTGGGCAAAGATGAGGCGGGATGTTGAGCGTTTTATTGCTCGCTGCACTACATGTCAAAAAGCTAAGTCACGACTCAATCCTCATGGTTTATATATGCCTTTGCACTGTACCTAGTGTTCCTTGGGATGATATATCTATGGACTTTGTTTTAGGTTTACCTAGAACAAAGAAGGGAGGATAACATATTTATTGTCGTGGATAGATTCTCGAAAATGGCACACTTTATACCATGTCATAAAAGCAATGATCTTTGTTAATGTTGCTGATTTGTTCTTTCGTGAAATTATTCGCTTGCATGGTGTGCCAAATACTATTGTTTCAGATCGTGATACTAAATTTCTTAGCCACTTTTGGAGATACTTATGGGCTAAGTTGGGGACTAAACTGCTTTTTAGTACTACTTGTCACCCCAAACTGATGGACAAACTGAAGTAGTCAATAGAACATTGTCTACTATGCTTAGGGCTGTTCTAAAGAATAATAAGAAAATGTGGGAGGAATGCTTGCCTCATATTGAATTTGCTTATAATCGTTCATTGCATTCTACTACTAAGATGTGCCCTTTTGAAGTTGTGTATGGTTTCCTACCTCGTGCACCTATTGATTTGTTGCCTCTTCCATCTTGGAGAAGGTTAATTTTGATGCTAAAGAGCGTGCTGAATTGATTTTAAAAATGCATGAGTTAACTAAGGAAAACATTGGCGTATGAATGCTAATTATAAACTTCTTTGGAGATAAGGGTGGAAAACATGTTGTGTTTGCACTGGAGATCTTGTTTGGTTACATTTGCGTAAGGATAGATTTCTGATTTCCATAAATCAAAACTAATGCCACGTGCTGCTGGTCCCTTTAAGGTGTTGGAGAAAATAAATGATAATGCATATAAACTTGAGCTGCTGCAGATTTTGGGGTTAGTCCCACTTTTAACATTGCAGATTTGAAGCCTTATTTGGGTGTGGAAGATGGGCTTCCGTCGAGGGCGACTTCATTTCAAGAAGGGAGGATGATGAGGACATCAATATCATTGTTACACCCACAGCCCCTCTGTTACATATCGGGACCAATTACTAGAGCTCATGCGCCAATTAAATTACCGGTACTTTCGTTTCTTGGTAATGATTCTAATGTTCATGAGAATATGATGCTGCCTAAATTGGATACATTTGTTTTGCTTACAAATGAAGGGCCTAGCTTGGAGAAGGATGAACATTGGAGCAAGAACACACATGGAGTTGATGGCATGCATAAGAGGATCAAACGGAGTTACAAGTGGCGATTTCAGGACTTTGAAGCCACCATAAGGAGTGCATGAAGCCTTTGACGAAATATACAAGATGCCACTTCATAATATTCGTCCATAGGCTATTCTAGGTGCTTCGCCACCTTATTATTAGGCCAGGCCATGTAATTTCGAAATACATTAGTATAGGCTATTTTTAGAGTCCGTATGTGTGGGGAAACAAGAGATAGGGTTAGTTTGGACCCCTCCACCAAGGGCCACGAAATTCACCCCTCTTCCTCCATATATACAGCCCTTAGGGCACCGTTTAGACTTGGGTTTTGTTTAGATTAAAAGTTCGCCATAGCTGCAACCCGCGTGCCGTTTGTGTTCAACGACCGGACAAAGCGTCCACAACCCCACCTTGATCAATAAAGCTTTCATCTTATATTCGCAATATCCAGATTGCAATCTCGGTTTCTTGCTTGTTCTTCGTTTGCTCGCGGAAGCAGACCCTCGTGGTCGAGTTGATCGTGCTCGGCGTGGTCAATAACCTCTCGGAGTTGGTTTAGCGATTGCTAAGCGCGGCGTCCTCGATGAGGACATCAATACCATTGTTACACCACAGCCCTGCTGCTATACATCTTGGACCAATTACTAGAGCTCGCGCGCCAACTAAATTACCGGTACTTTCGTTTCTTGGTAATGATTCTAATGTTCATGAGAATATGATCTTGCCTAAATTGGATACATTTGTTTTGCTTACAAATGAAGGGCCTAGCTTGGAGAAGGATGAACATTGGAGCAAGAACACACATGGAGTTGATGGCATGCAAGGGATCAAACGGAGTTACAAGTGATGATTTCAGGACTTTGAAGCCACCATAAGGAGTGCATGAAGCCTTGGACGAAATATACAAGATGCCACTTCATAATATTCGTCCATAGGCTATTCTAGGTGCTCGTCACCTTATTATTGGGCCAGGCCATGTAATTTCGAAATACATTAGTATAGGCTATTTTTAGAGTCCGTATGTTTGGGAAACAAGAGATAGGGTTAGTTTGGACCCCTCCACCAAGGGCCACGAAATTCACCCCTCTTCCTCCATATATACAGCCCTTAGGGCACCGTTTAGACTTGGGTTTTGTTTAGATCAAAAGTTCGCCATAGCTGCAACCCGCGTGCCGTTTGTGTTCAACGACGGACAAAGCGTCACGGAACCCCACCTTGATCAATAAAGCTTTCATCTTATATTCGCAATATCCAGATTGCAATCTCAGTTTCTTGCTTGTTCTTCGTTTGCTCGCGGAAATAGACCCTCGTGGTCGGTTGATCGTGCTCGGCGTGGTCAATAACCTCTCGGAGTTGGTTTAGCGATTGCTAAAGCGCGGCGTCCTCGCCTTCGTGGTCGGATCGTCAAAGTCGACTTCCACCAAAGCGAAATCCACCATCTCATCGAAAGGCGGGACACCTCTGCCTCTATCAAGTGGTATCGATTTCCGGGTTGCTCGGTGAGATTTTACGATTTTAAGTAGTTTAGATCGAGTCATTCTTCATACCTATAGTCCACGAAAAAAGCCAAAAAAAATTAGGGTTAGTTCATCCCGTCCGAACCAATCTGAGCCTTTGCATAATCTTTTACGTATTTGCTTTGTTGAATTTGCGGTTGCATAAATCGTGTCAAGTTCTTTGGTCTTAGCGTCTAGTCTTTTAGAGTTTGAGTTACATTCACAAAGTTGTCACGTCGCGCCCGCCATATACCACCACCACATATTAACCGCCAATCCGAATCCATATCGCCACCACATATCCGCCGCCATCCGCCCATCCAGAGTCCACCGCAACATATATCCGCCACGGTCCGAGTTCCACAGATTCATCCCGCCACGGTCAAGTTCCACGATTCATCTCCGCCACGGTCAAAGTTCCACAGATTCATCTCCGCCACCGGTCCTAGTCCGAGTCCGATAATTGTTGCATTGTTTTCGATTTCCAGATCGCGATACTCAAGTCGTGACAAAGAGAGGACTCATAAACTTCAAGCCATCCATGAGAAGAAAAATAGTTCGATTTCAAAAAAAAAAGAGGAAAAAAAAGTGGCTAGGCGGTTTCAAAAAAAATGGAAAATTCTGGCTAGGCAGTTTTAGACCATTTGTAGACTTTTCGAAAAAATTTGTTGCGAAGCAAAAAAAAAAAAAAAAAAAGAGGAAAAAAAAGTGCAAAAAAAAAAAAAAAAAAAAAAAAAATTCAGAGTGTGCTCCTCCCTTGTTTACGTGCAGTAGCCGTGATTTTGTTAGTGTTCTAGGCTCGCGTCTCTAGCACGGTCTAGCCTAGGACCAACCTGATACCGTCGTTGAGCGTTTATTCAACTTTGCATCTCGAATTGATTATTGCTTGACATTTTTGCTACCATATCATAAGCCTTCAGCTCTACATACATCTCGTCGTGCGTTTGATTCTCCCAGTAATCGCTATATCCAAGCTTTGAGAGTTTTGACTACAGCGGTTGCCGATCACCACTATTTCTTTGGGTAGGCGGTAAGAATTTGAGATTTGCTTGACGGGTTTGTGATACACCACCACCACTTCTTAGTAGTCTGTGGGATCATATTCTTGTGTGTTTCTATTGCTGCTAACCATGGCGGGAACACGGGCCGATGAGACTGATTGGGAGAAACGACAAACAAACAGCTACATGATAAGTTTGACAAATGATGATTGGACAGGTGCAAGATGTGGTAAACAGATTTGACGAGGCCATGGAGAAGATAGATGGCATTGAGAAGGCGTTTGAAACAAAGCTTGATAGCAAGTTTGATGAATTGCTCGTCGCGTTTTCCACAACCACCGCCGGCTGCACCTATCGCACCTCTGCAGCGACAACAACTCGCCCCTTCGAATCGGTATGGGCCGAGCTCAGCGTGTTCCTCTTGAGCGAGGACAAAATTCTGGTGCAGCTGCTACTGCGCTGTTGGTGCTTCTTTGGCTCCTGCTACTGTTGCTGCTTGGTACCGAGGAGGATGATTATGTGGGAGATTACGAGGAGGAGGTTGATCAACATCGAACTACGTGCAACCACCAGCACCACAACCACCAGGTCGTCCACATGCAAATAATGGCAATGCTAGGGCTCCCCTCAGTGCGAGATCATGACCATCTCCCTAAACTGAAATTGAATATTCCACCATTTGAGGGTAGATATGTTCACGATATATATCTTACTTGGGAGTTAGAAACTGAACAACGATTTACATGTTTACAATATCACGAGGAGAGGCGTGTTCTGCTGCTGTTTGTGCTTTCACTAGCTTTGCATGTGTTTGGTGGTCGAACATTGTAGATTATATCCTGTTCCAGCTACTTGGGCTGCTTTGAAAACTGCTATGCGTGCTCGTTGGGTTCCACCATATTATCAACGTGAATTACTTCAAAAATTGCAGCGCTTAAGACAAGGAAAAAATTATGTAGAAGAATATTATCGGGAATTGCAAACTGGCTTGATTAGATGTGGTATTGTTGAGGAGAATGAAGCTATGCTTGCACGTTTTGGGTGGATTAAATAGAGATTCAGACCATTCTAGACTATAAGGATTATAATAATATCACTCGTTTATTCCATCTTGCTTGTAAAGCTGAGCGTGAAGTGCAGGATCGGCGAGCATTGGCGCGCACTAACTTTTCTGCAGGTCGACCTTCATCATGGACACCCGTGCATCATCTACTTCCTTTGCACCATCACCTCCTTGGTGCCACCTCCAACCGTGATACAAGCGAGGCACAACCACCACTATCTGCCAAGAGCACACTGCTGGGCCTGCAGAGCTCTTCTTCCATGGCGTCAACAGGGCACACAAGTGATATTATTTGTCGTCGTTGTAAGGGAAGAGGACATTTTTGAGAGAATGCAAATCTCGCGTGTGATGATTGCTACGGAGGATGGTGGGTATGAGTCCGCTAGTGACTATGATGAGGAGACTTTGGCTCTTATTACACATGAGGAACACGGTGGAGATGATTACGATCATGAGACACAATATATGGCTCTTGGCGATCTTGTGGTATGAATGTTTAGTTGCTCAGCGTGTTTTGAGTGTGCAGGTTACACAAGCTGAGCAAAATCAGAGGCATAATTTGTTCCATACAAAAGGAGTTGTGAAGGAGCGTTCTATTAGCGTCATCATAGATGGAGGGAGCTGCAACAACTTGGCTAGCATGGAGATGGTGGAGAAGCTATCTCTCACCACAAGACCACATCCACATCCTTACTACATCCAATGGTTCAACAACAGCGGCAAGGTTAAGGTAACACGTCTTTGTTCGTGTGCATTTTAGTATCTCTACATATGCTGATTATGTTGATTGTGATGTGGTACCTATGCAAACATGTTCCTTGTTACTTGGTAGACCATGGCAATTTGATAAAATTCATGTACACCATGGTAGAAACAATCGGTATACTCTTGTTCATAAGGATAAAAATATTACTTTGCTTCCTATGACTCCTGAGTCCATTTTGAAAGATGATATTAATAGAGCTAATAAAGCAAAACAGGAGAAAAATAAGAGTGAAAATCAGATTGTGGCAAAAGAATTTGAGCAACACATGAAGCCTATTAGTAAATCATCTCTTTTGCTTACGAAATTAAATTGAAAAGTGCATGTTTACTTGCCACCAAATCTGATATTGATGAGTTAGATTTTAGCAAATCTGTTTGCTATGCTTTTGTGTGCAAAGAGGCATTATTTTCATTCGAGGGCGTGCCTTCCTCTTTGCCCCTGCCGTCACTAACATTTTGCAGGAGTTCGGCGGCGTCTTTCCACAAGGCGTGCCACGGGATTACCACCTATTCGAGGATTGAGCATCAAATTGACTTAATTCCGGTGCATCGTTACCCAACCGTGCACCATACCGTACCAATCCGAGGAGGAGGCGAAGGAGATTATCGTCAAGTACAGGAGCTGCTCGACAAAGGTTACATCGCGAATCCCTTAGTCCTTGTCTTTGTTCCTATTATTCTAGTGCGAAAAAGGATGGTACGTCGCGTATGTGTGTTGATTGTAGAGGCATTAATAATATTACTATTCGTTATCGTCACCCTATTCCTAGGCTAGATGATATGCTTGATGAAGGCTGAGTGGCTCTACAATATTCTCCAAAGTTGATTTGCGTAGTGGATACCATCAAATTCGTATGAAATTGGGAGATGAATGGAAAACAGCATTTAAAACTAAGTTTGGATTATATGAGTGGTTAGTCATGCCTTTTGGGTTAACTAATGCACCTAGTACTTTCATGAGATTAATGAGCGAAGTTTCGTGCTTTCATTGGACGATTTGTGGTAGTCTATTTTGATGATATACTGATTTATAGCAAATCTTTGGAAGAACATTTGGAACATTTACGTGCTGTTTTTAATGCTCTCGTGATGCACGTTTGTTTGGTAACCTTAGGAAGTGCACCTTTTGCACCGACCGAGTATCTTTTCTTGGCTATGTTGTTACTCCACGAGGGAATTGAAGTTGATAAAGCCATTGTTACACCCCCAGCCCCCTGCTGCTATACATCTTGGACCAATTACTAGAGCTCACGCCGCGCCAACTAAATTACGGTACTTTCGTTTCTTGGTAATGATTCTAATGTTCATGAGAATATGATCTGCCTAAATTGGATACATTTGTTTTGCTTACAAATGAAGGGCCTAGCTTGGAGAAGGATGAACATTGGAGCAAGAACACACATGGAGTTGATGGCATGCGAGGATCAAGAACGGAGTTACAAGTGATGATTTCGGGACTTTGAAGCCACCATAAGGAGTGCATGAAGCCTTGGACGAAATATACAAGATGCCACTTCATAATATTAAGCCCATAGGCTATTCTAGGTGCTTTGCGTCACCTTATTATTGGGCCAGGCCCATGTAATTTCGAAATACATTAGTATAGGCTATTTTTAGAGTCCGTATGTGTGGGGAAACAAGAGATAGGGTTAGTTTGGACCCCTCCACCAAGGGCCACGAAATTCACCCCTCTTCCTCCATATATACAGCCCTTAGGGCACCGTTTAGACTTAGGTTTTGTTTAGATCAAAAAGTTAGCCATAGCTGCAACTTGGCGTGCCGTTTGTGTTCAACGACCGGACAAAGGCGTCACGGAACCCCACCTTGATCAATAAAGCTTTCATCTTATATTAGCAATATCCAGTTGCAATCTCAGTTTCTTGCTTGTTCTTCGTTTGCTCGCGAGAAATAGACCCTCGTGGTCGGGTTGATCGTGCTCGGCGTGGTCAATAACCTCTCGGAGTTGGTTTAGCGATTGCTAAGGCGCGGCGTCCTCGCCGCCTTCGTAGTCGGATCGTCAAAGTCGACTTCCACCAAAGCGAAATCCACCATCTCATCGAAAGGCGGGACACCTCGCCTCTATCATCCTCGCCGCGCTCGTAGTCGGATCGTCAAAGTCGATTTCCACCAAAGCGAAATCCACCATCTCATCGAAAAGCGGGACCCCTTTGCCTCTATCCTTTGTCCAATCATCATTTCTTTGAAACTTATCATGTAGTTGTTTGTTAGTGAGTTCTCCCAATCAGATCTCATCGGCTTGTGATCCTGCCATGGTTAGCGACAATAGAAACACACAAGAATATGATCCTCTGAGACTACTAGGATGATGGACGGTCACAAATCAAATCAAGCAAATCTCAAATTCTTACAGTTCTTACCCAATGGCGGTGATGATCGGCAACCGTTGTAGTCAAAACTCTCAAAGCTTGGCTATAGCGATTACGGGGAGAATCAAGCATGCAGCGTAGATGTATGTGGAGTGGGAAGGCTTATAATATGGTAGCAAAAGGATTGAGCAATAATCAAATCGGAGATGCAAAGTTGAATAAATGCTCAACAGACGGGTGTCTTTGGTCCTAGGCTAGAGCCGTGCTAGAGGCGCGAGCCTAGAACACTAACAAAATCACGGCGCTGCGTAAACAAGGAAAAGCACACTCTGGATTTTTTTTTTCGCTCCTTTTTTTGTGCTGCTCCTTTTTTTTATTGAAAAATCACTATAATGGCGAGTGTCTCAAAACTCTTCCAGAAGGCAAACTGGCGGGATGGGCAGAAATTTTTCGACCAATTTTTTTTTTATTGCCGGACCCAAAAGCTGAAGCAGGTCAAAAAACTTTCTATAACGGCGGCGGCTCAATACGCTTAGAAACACCTAAAAATAAGATAGCGAAATGTTTTTTTTTTGTCCCGTGCGTTTTGGAAAATTTTGGGCCTAAGCGGAGGTGGTTTCGGACTCTTTTTTGAAACCAACCTCTTCTACTGACGACAAAAAGATTGCTGGAATCGAAACCTACTCGGACAAGGAAACACGAATCGGAAATTAGATGGATCCGAAAACAAATCTAATATGCAAGGAACTTCGGATTGGTGGTGGATATATGGTGGTGGTATATGTCAATGGTGGTGGTATATGGCGGTGGTGGTATATGGATCTGATTGAGCGGTGGCGAGATAAGCGGTGGTGGTAGATGGCGAGGCGATGATGATGGTGCGGTGGCGTGACAACTTATGACAGAACTTCGAAACTCTAAAAGACTAGACTCTAATACCAGCAACTAGACACGGCGATGCAACCGCAAATTCAACAACACAAATCTGAAAAGATTATGCAAAGGCTCAGATTGGTTCGGATATGATGACCTAACCCTAATTTTTTTTTGGCTTTTTCAGTGGGTGTAGGTATGAAGAACAGACTCGATCTAAACTACGAAAAAGCTGTAAAATCTCACCGAGCAACTGGAAATCTGATACCACTTGATAGAGGCAAAGGTGTCCCGTCTTTTCGATGAGATGGTGGATTTCGCTTTGGTGGAAGTCGACTTTGACGATCCGACTACGATCGTCTGCGAGGGCGTCGGCGCCTTAGCAACCGCTAAACCAACTCAGAGAGGTTATTGACCACGCGGAGCATGATCAACTGACCACGAGGTCATTTCCTGCGAGCAAAGCGAAGAACAAGCAAGAAACGAGATTGCAATCTGGATATTGCGAATATAAGATGAAAGCTTTATTGATCAAGGTGGGGTTCTATAGCGCCTTTGTCGGTCGTTGAACACAAGCGAAATGTGAAGTTGCAGCTATGGCGAACTTTTAATCTAAACAAAACCCAAAGTCTAAGCGACGCCCTAAGGGCTGTATATATGGGGAAAAGGAGGAATTTCGTGGCCCTTGAGGATGGGGTCCAGAAACCAACCTAACTCTTGTTTCCCCACACATACGGACTCTAAAATAGCCTATACTTAAGTATTTCGAAATTACATGGGCCTGGCCCAATAATAAGGTGACGCATCACCTAGAATAGCCTATGGACGAATATTATGAAGTGGCATCTTGTATATTTCGTCCAAGGCTTCATGCACTCCTTATGGTGGCTTCAAAGTCTGAAATCATCACTTGTAACTCCGTTCTTGATCCCTTTTGCATGCCATCAACTCCATGCGTGTTCTTGCTCCAATGTTCATCCTTCTCCAAGCTAGGCCCTTCATTTGTAAGCAAAACAAATGTATCCAATTTAGGCAACATCATATTCTCATGAACATTAGAATCATTACCAAGCGAAAGTACCGGTAATTTAATTGGCGTCTTGTGAGCTCTAGTAATTGGTCCGTATGTATATGTAATATGGTAGGGGCTGTGGGTGTAACAATGGTATTGATGTCCTCATCGGATATGGTATGTATGCAATGGATGGTGTAGACCACTAATGTGCACAAGTCACGTTGCGGCAATACTCAAATGGCTAGTCTCAATAGGCAAATAGCATAAAATGGGCTGGGGTTAACAATGCAATTGCAAGGAATATACAAAGGTGTCATCGAGGTTACCGTCCGCTGCGATGATGGCGGCGGTGTTCTTGGTGTAGATACCAAGATGATGGAGACTTCGTCCTAAGTGGCGAAACACCTTAGGAAGCGGAAAACCGCAAACTCAAAAGCTCAAATGACAAATGTCAAATGGTGGTAGCGGAAGCGGTGGTGGTGTTGCACTAGGCAATGCGGAAGTGGGATGATGGGCTGATGAGGACATCAATACCATTGTTACACCCACAGCCCCCGCTGCTATACATCTTGGACCAATTACTAGAGCTCGCAAGACGCCAACTAAATTACCGGTACTTTCGTTTCTTGGTAATGATTCTAATGTTCATGAGAATATGATCTGCCTAAATTGGATACATTTGTTTTGCTTACAAATGAAGGGCCTAGCTTGGAGAAGGATGAACATTGGAGCAAGAAACACATGGAGTTGATGGCATGCGCAAGGAGATCAAACGGAGTTACAAGTGATGATTTCAGGACTTTGAAGCCACCATAAGGAGTGCATGAAGCCTTGGACGAAATATACAAGATGCCACTTCATAATATTAGTCCATAGGCTATTCTAGGTCTTTGCGTCACCTTATTATTGGGCCAGGCCCATGTAATTTCGAAATACATTAGTATAGGCTATTTTAGAGTCCGTATGTGTGGGGAAACAAGAGATAGGGTTAGTTTGGACCCCTCCACCAAGGGCCACGAAATTCACCCCTCTTCCTCCATATATACAGCCCTTAGGGCACCGTTTAGACTTAGGTTTTGTTTAGATCAAAAGTTCGCCATAGCTGCAACCGCGTGCCGTTTGTGTTCAACGACCGGACAAAGCGTCCAGAACCCCACCTTGATCAATAAAGCTTTCATCTTATATTCGCAATATCCAGATTGCAATCTCAGTTTCTTGCTTGTTCTTCGTTTGCTCGCGAAATAGACCCTCGTGGTCAGGTTGATCGTGCTCGGCGTGGTCAATAACCTCTCGGAGTTGGTTTAGCGATTGCTAAGTAGCGGCGTCTCGCTCGCTTCGTGGTCGGATCGTCAAAGTCGACTTCCACCAAGCGAAATCCACCATCTCATCGAAGGCGGACACCTTTGCCTCTATCAAGTGGTATCAGATTTCCAGGTTGCTCGGTGAGATTTTCTGATTTTTCGTAGTTTAGATCGAGTCGTCTTCATACCTATAGTCCACGAAAAAGCCAAAAAAAATTAGGGTTAGTTCATCCTATCCAACCAATCTGAGCCTTTGCATAATCTTTTACGTATTTGCATTGTTGAATTTGCGGTTGCATAAATGCGTGTCTAGTTGCTGGTCTTAGAGTCTAGTCTTTTAGAGTTTGAGTTACGGTCATAAGTTGTCACGCGCCGCCGCACCATTATCATCGCCACGCCATCTACCACCACAGCTTATCCGCCACCGCTTGAATCGTATCCATATACCACCACGCTGCCATATATCACCACGCTGCCGCCGACCACCATATATCCACCACCAATCCGAGTCCTTGCATATTAGGTTTGTTTCGGGATCCATCTAGTTTTCGATTCGTGTTTCCTTGTGCGAGTAGGTTTGATTCCAGCAATCTTTGCCGTCCGTAGAAGAGGTTGGTTTCAAAAAAAAAGTCGAAACCACCCTCGTTTAGGCCCAAAATTTTCCAAAAGCATACGAGACAAAAATTTACGGCTATCCTATTTTTAGGTGTTTCTAAGCGTATTGAGCGATCGCCGTTATAGAAAGTTTTTGACCCGTTTCGAGTTTTGGGTCAAGGCGATCGAAAAAAAATTGTCGAAAAATTTCGTGCCCATCTGTCGGTTTGACACAGGAAGAGTTTTGAGACACTCGCCATTATAGTGATTTTTCATAAAAAAAAAAAAAAAGCAGCAAAAAAAAAATTCAGCAAAAAAAAAAAGCAAAAAAAAAAATTTCAGAGTGTGCTCCTCCCTTGTTTACGTGCAGCCGTGATTTTGTTAGTGTTCTAGGCTCGCGTCTCTATGCGGTCTAGCCTAGGACCAACCGATCCGTCGTTGAGCGTTTATTCAACTTTGCATCTGAATTGATTATTCTTGACCCTTTTTGCTACCATATTATAAGCCTTCCCAGCTCCACATACATCTTCGTCGATGCGTTGGACTCTCCACAGTAATCGCTATATCCAAGCTTTGAGAGTTTTGACTACAGCGGTTGCCGATCACCACCTTCTTTGGTAGGCTGGTAAAATTTGAGATTTGCTTGACGGGTTTGTGATACACCACCACCACTTCTTAGTAGTACTGTAGGATCATATTCTTGTGTGTTTCTATTTCTGCTAACCATGGTAGGATCACAAGCCGATGAGACTGATTGGGAGAACCCTGACGAACAAACAACTACATGATAAGTTTCAGCAAATGATGATTGGACGAGGTGCAAGATGTGCTAAACAGATTTGCGAAGCCATGGAGAAGATAGATGGCATTGAGAAGGCGTTTGAAACAAAGCTTGATAGCAAGTTTGATGAATTGCTCGTGCGTTTTCCACAACCACCGCCGGCTGCACCTATCGCACCTCTGCAGCGACAACAACTCGCCCCTTCCGAATCAGTATGGGCGAGGCTCGGCGTGTTCCTATTGAGCGAGGACAAAATTCAGTGCAGCGCTCTGCTGCTGTTGGTGCTTCTTTGGCTCCTGCTCTGCTGCTGCTGGTACCGGCGAGGATGATTATGTGGGAGATTACGAGGATGAGGTTGATCAACATCGAACTACGTGCAACCACCAGCACCACAACCACCAGGTCGTCCACATGCAAATAATGGCAATGTTAGGGCTCCCCTCAGTGCGAGATCATGACCATCTCCTAAACTGAAATTGAATATTCCACCATTTGAGGGTAGATATGTTCTGATATATATCTTACTTGGGAGTTAGAAACTGAACAACGATTTACATGTTTACAATATCACGAGGAGAGGCGTGTTCTGCTGCTGTTTGTGCTTTCACTAGCTTTGCATGTGTTTGGTGGTCGAACATTGTAGATTATATCCTGTTCCAGCTACTTGGGCTGCTTTGAAAACTGCTATGCGTACTCGTTGGGTTCCACCATATTATCAACGTGAATTACTTCAAAAATTGCAGCGCTTAAGACAAGGAAAAAATTCTGTAGAAGAATATTATCGGGAATTACAAACTGGCTTGATTAGATGTGGTATTGTTGAGAGAATGAAGCTATGCTTGCACGTTTTACGGGTGGATTAAATAGAGATTCAGACCATTCTAGACTATAAGGATTATAATAATATCACTCGTTTATTCCATCTTGATAGCTGATTTTAGCAAATCTATTTGGATGCTTTTGTGCAAAGAGGCATTATTTTATTGCGTGTTTCTTTGCCCTTGTTAACTTTTGGGGAATTGCCTTTCCACCGGCCAGGTAACCTTTTTGGCTAAATTGTTAATTCCCCATTAAAGTGAATGCCAATGAAGCAAGGAGATTTGCAAAATGGAGGTCACAAAGGTTTAGGTCCCTTGCCTTGCTGTTTTTTCTATGGGGTGGTGGATTTGGTTTGTTATCCAAAACAAATCTAATTGCAAGGAACTTCGGATTGGTGGTGGAATATGGTGGTGGTATATGTCTGGTGGTATATGGCAGGGGTGGTATATGGTCGAGAAGCGGTGGGGATGCGGTGGTGGTAGATGGCGAGGCGATGATGATGGGGTGCGGCGTGACAACCCAGAACTTGAAACTCTAAAGACAGACTCTAATACCAGCAACTAGACACGGCGATGCAACCTAAATTCAACAACACAAATCGAAAAGATTATGCAAAGGCTCAGATTGGTTGGGATATGATGACCTAACCTAATTTTTTTGGCTTTTAAGTGGATTGGGGTATGAAGACGGACTCGATCTAAACTCGAAAGCTAAAATCTCACGAGCAACCGGAATCGATACCACTTGATAGAGGCAAAGGTGTCCCGTCTTCGATGAGATGGTGGATTTGCTTTGGTGGAAATCGACTTTGGCGATCGCTCGATCGTCGAAGGACGTCGCATATAGCAACTAAACCAACTCGAGAGTTATTACAGCGGAGCATGATCAACTGACCACGAGTTTTTCCTGGAGCAAGCGAAGAACAAGCAAGAACTGAATTCAATCTGGATATTGGAATATAAGATGACTTTATTGATCAGGTGGGGTTCTATGGCCTTTGTGTCGTTGAACAAACAAGTGAAGTTGGCTATGACTTTTAATCTAAACAAAACCCAAAGTCCTTGCGCCTAAGGGCTATATATGGGGAAAAGGAGAATTTCGTGGCCCTTGAGGATGGGGTGAAACCAACCCTAATCTTGTTTCCCCACATACGGACTCTAAAATAGCCTATACTTAAGTATTTCGAAATTACATGGGCTGCCCAATAATAAGGTGGCATCACCTAGAATAGCCTATGGCGAATATTGAGTGGCATCTTGTATATTTCGTCCAAGGCTTCATGCACTCCTTATGGTGGCTTCAAGATCCTGAAATCATCACTTGTAACTCCGTTCTTGATCCCTTGCATGCCATCAACTCCATCGTGTTCTTGCTCAATGTTCATCCTTCTCCAAGCTAGGCCCTTCATTTTGTAAGCAAACAAATGTATCCAATTTAACACATCATATTCTCATGAACATTAGATCATTACCAAAAGAAAATTTGGTAATTTTTTGGCGCTGGACTCTAGTAATTGGTCCTTAATAACTAGGGTTGGGTGTAACAATTATTGATGTCCTCAAGGATATGGTAAATTATCAATGGATGGTGAAACCCTAATTGCAAATCACGTTCGGCAATACTCAAATGGCTATCTCAATAGGCAAAAGCCAAAAATGGGCTGGGGTTAACAATGCAATTGCAAGGGAATATACAAAGGTGTCATCGAGGTTCGTCCTGCGATGATGGCGGGTTTCTTGGTGGAATCCAAGATATTAATCCTAATGGCGAAACCCTTAAAGCAAAACCAAAATCAAAACCAAATGACAAATGTCAAATTGGTGGCGAGCGGTGGGGTGTTCACTAGGCAATCGGAAGTGGGATGATGGGCTGATGAGGACATCAATCCATTTTCCCACCCCTTGGACCATTATAAACTTTTTACAAAATGTAGAAAAGGAAATCTGGAAGATCAAGTTGGGGTTTTAAATGAGGTAAAAGGGGTTTTCAAAAGGACCAACTGAAAAAATTTTTCCAAAAAATTTTAAAAAATCCCAAAAAAATTTTATTTGTTTAAAAAAAAACCAGCTAAAAAATTTTAAAAGGGTTTGAATCAAATTTTGGGCCCAAACCCCCTTAAGTAGCCTGGGGATCATATTTTGTGTTTCTATTTTTTGCTAACCATGGTAGGATCCGCCATGGACGATTGGAGAACACGAAAAACAACCATGATAAGTTTCAGCAAAATGATTGGAGGTGCAAGATGTCTAAACAGTTTTGAAAATGGGAAGATGATGGCATTGGAAGGCGTTTGAAACAAAGCTTGAAGAAGTTTGATAATTTGCGTTTTCCCAACCACCCCGGGCTGCCCTATCGCACCCTGCGACCCTCCCCCTTAATCGGTATGGGGAGGCTCCGGTTCCTATTGAGCGGACAAAATTTTGGGTGCCCTTCTGTTGGTGCTTCTTTGGCTCCTCTTCTCTCTGGTCCGGCGAGGATGATTATTGGGAGATTAGGGAGGTTGATCAACATCGAACTTCGGCAACCACCAGCACCACAACCAATGTCCACATGCAAATAATGGTGTTGGGCTCCCCTCGGGTCGAGATCATGACCATCTCCCTAAACTGAAATTGAATATTCCACCATTTGAGGGTAGAATATTTCATATATTCTTTTGGGAGTTAAATGCCGATTTACATGTTTACAATATCGAGGGAGGCGTGTTCTTTTGTTTTGTGCTTTCACTAGCTTTGCATGTGTTTGGTGGTCGAACATTGTAGATTATATCCTTTCCCTACTTGGGTGCTTTGAAAACTGCTATCGTGCTGTTGGGTTCCACCATATTATCAATGAATTACTTCAAAAATTGCGGTTAAGACAAGGAAAAAATTCTGAAAGAATATTATGGAATTACAAACTGGCTTGATTAGATGTGGTATTGTTGAGGAGAATGAAGCTATGCTTGCGTTTTAGGGTGGATTAAATAGAGATTGACCATTCTAGACTATAAGGATTATAATAATATTCGTTTATTCCATCTTGCTTGTAAAGCTGAGCGTGAAGTCGGATCGGGAACATTCGGACTAACTTTTCGTGACCTTCATCGGACACCCGTGCATCATCTACCCTAGATGGATCTTCCCACAAGGGGATGTGATGATATCCATGGGATCTTCTCACATGGAGGTCTTGAACTCCATGGGAGTGATTAGTCTCTCTCTCTCAAGAGTAGAGGTAGGAGCAAAGCTCACCTAAGAATGAGCTATCATATTTGCTAACCCTAGAAAGGAGGTGGAGAGGTCTATCTATAGCCCAAGACACGAAGGGGGTAAGAGTGAGGCGAAGGGGTACACAGGCCGGCCCTGAAGTCACGCCTTCTGTGGCCGGGGTCCAGGATGATCCGGATGGTGGCGGATGATCCGGGCGTCGAGAATCCGGCGGATGAATCGAGGCGGCCATCGGATGATCCGGCCGTCGGCGAGCAGGATTCTGTTGTCTTGAGCGCGTTAGCCGGATCGTCCGGAGGTCTCCGGATCATCGGGCTCGGTCCGGATCGTCCGGTGAGGGAAGTCCGGATGATCAAGAAACTCCGATCTGCTCCGTTCTTCTTCTTCCTTTCTTCCGTCTTCTCTTCACGCTTCCCTCGCGGATGGTGTAGTCGTTCCTTAGGCGCTTGCACTCCTCCTAAATGCGTCCAAGTAAAGTTCCGACAATACCTATGCATACACGGGAGAAGTGTCAAGTAGTATACCATCTCGGAAGGGGTCAAGTGAGCCTGCGTGTAAGGAGATGATTCACCTTAGTGTGTGTGAAGTAGATGTAAATAAACGTGTCACTTGCCAAATGGGCTCTTGACATAGTGATGTCCAGTAGGATGCTCCACATCACCTTGAGGGCAAAAAGTCACCGCTTAAAAGCCGTATTTGAGGAGTACTCACGGGCCTCTGGCGCCAGAGGTATTTTATGGATGCTCCATAAGCGGGTTGAGTACTTTGGGTCCGACCACGGACTCCGAATGACAAAATTATGACAGGTTTAGTGAACCTCTGTCCATTCTATGGCGATCCTTGAAAAGTACTTCATTTTCTCGTCTTTTTGCTGACCGCCCAAAATAGCTTGTCCTCTATAGTGGAGATATCGTTTCAGCATATATATTGACATGCGGGAATGCCCTTTTGTTCTTGGCTTTCACGTTACATGAGGTTTCTGACATGCCATCGTGAAAACAAGGAGAATAAGTGATGTAGGGTGTGATAGAGGCAAAAGGTGTCCGTCTTTCGATGAGATGGTGGATTTCGCTTTGGTGGAAGTCGACTTTGACGATCCGACTACTGAGCGTGCGAGGACGTCGGCGCCTTAGCAATCGCTAAACCAACTCCGAGAGGTTATTGACCGCGCGAACACGATCAACTGACCACGAGGGTCATTTCTGCGAGAAAAGCGAAGAACAAACAAGCTGAGATTGCAATATGGATATTGCGAATATAAGATAAAGCTTTATTGATCAAGGTGGGGTTATGTGGCGCCTTTGTGCAGTCGTTGAACACAAGCGAATCATGCGAAGTTGCAGCTATGGCGAACTTTTAATCTAAACAAAACCCAAAGTCTAAGCGGTTGCCCTAAGGGCTGTATATATGGAGGAAGAGGGGTGAATTTCGGGGCCCTTGGTGGAGGGTCAGAAACTAACCCTATCTCTTGTTTCCCCACACATCACGGACTCTAAAATAGCCTATACTTATGTATTTCGAAATTACATGGGCCTGGCCCAATAATAAGGTGACATAGCACCTAGAATAGCCTCTGGACGAAATTTATGAAGTGGCATCTTGTATATTTCGTCCAAGGCTTCATGCACTAATTATGGTGGCTTCAAAGTCCTGAAATCATCACTTGTAACTCCGTTCTTGTCCCCCTACATGCCATCATCTCCATGCTTGTTCTTGCTCCAATGTTCATCCTTCTCCAAGCTAGGCCCTTCATTTGTAAGCAAAACAAATGTATCCAATTTAAACAGCATCATATTCTCATGAACATTAGAATCATTACCAAGCGAAAGTACACAGGTAATTTAGTTGGCGTCTGTGACTCTAGTAATTGGTCGATATGTATAGCAGCACGGGGTTGTGGGTGTAACAATGGTATTGATGTCCTCATCATCCTCCCTTCTTGAAATGAAGTCGTCCTCGACGGAAGTTCATCTTCCTCACCCAAATATGGCTTCAAATCTGCAATGTTAAAAGTGGGACTAACCCCAAAATCTGCAGGCAGCTCAAGTTTATATGCATTATCATTTACTTTCTCCAACACCTTAAAGGGACCAGCAACACGTGGCATTAGCTTTGATTTGCGCAAATCAGGAAATCTATCCTTACGCAAATGTAACCAAACAAGATCTCCAGGTGCAAACACAACATGTTTTCTACCCTTATCTCCAGCAAGTTTATATTTAGCATTCATACGCTCAATGTTTTCCTTAGTTAACTCATGCATTTTTAAAATCAATTCAGCACGTTCTTTAGCATCAAAATTAACCTTCTCCGAAGATGGAAGGAGCAACAAATCAATAGGTGCATGAGGTGGAAACCATACACAACTTCAAAGGGCACATCTTAGTAGTAGAATGCAATGAGCGATTATAAGCAAATTCAATATGAGGCAAGCATTCCTCCCACATTTCTTATTATTCTTTAGAACAGCCCTAAGCATAGTAGACAATGTTCTATTGACTACTTTAGTTTGTCCATCAGTTTGGGGGTGACAAGTAGTACTAAAAAGCAGTTTAGTCCCCAACTTAGCCCATAAACATCTCCAAAAGTGGCTAAGAAATTTAGTATCACGATCTGAAACAATAGTATTTGGCACACCATGCAAGCGAATAATTTCACGAAAGAACAAATCAGCAACATTAACAGACATCATCGCTTTTATGACATGGTATAAAGTGTGCCATTTTGAGAATCTATCCACGACAACAAATATGCTATCCTCCCTTCTTTGTTCTAGGTAAACCTAAAACAAAGTCCATAGATATATCCTCCCAAGGAACACTAGAGTACGAGGCAAAGGCATATATAAACCATGAGGATTGAGTCGTGACTTAGCTTTTTGACATGTAGTGCGGCGAGCAATAAAAGCGCTCAACATCCGTCTCATCTTTGGCCAAAAGAAATGTGTAGCAAGTCGTCCTCCGTCTTCTTCACGCCAAAGTGTCCCATTAGTCCTCCTCCATCGCCTCTGCAACAACAAAAGGCGAGCGGACTAAATTTGGAATGCATAGCTTGTTGTACGCAGACACAAATCCATCATTAACGACAAACTTGTTCCATGTTCTTCCTTCTTTACAATTCTGCAATACATCTTTAAAATCAGCATCATGCACATATTGATCTTTGATGGTCTCCAAACCAAATATTTTGAAGTCAAGTTGTGAAAGCATAGTATAGCGACGAGACAATGCATCAGCAATAACATTTTCTTTACCCTTCTTGTGTTTAATGACATAATTGAAAGTCTCAATGAATTCAACCCATTTAGCATGTCTACGATTCAGTTTAGCTTGACTTTTAATATGTTTCAAAGATTCATGATCAGAATGTATAACAAATTCTTTGGGCCATAAATAATGTTGCCATGTTTCTAAAGTCGAACAAGAGCATATAATTCTTTATCATAAGTAGAATAATTCAGACTAGGCCCTCAATTTTTGAGAAAGTATGCAACAGGTTTGCCATCTTGTAATAACACACCTCTAATCCAATTCCACTAGCATCACATTCAAGCTCAAAAGTCTTATTAAAATCGGGAAGTTGGAGTAAAGGGCATGTGTCAACTTATCTTTCAACACCGTGAAGGCTTCTTCTACATGCGGTACCCCAAACAAAAGGCACATCCTTCTTTGTAAGCTCATTGAGAGGTGCAGCAATGGTGCTGAAATCTCTCAAAACGCCTATAGAATCCAGCGAGGCCAAGAAAACTCCTCACTTGTGTGACCGTTTTGGGCTGCGGCCAACTCTCAATAGCTTCAATCTTGGCTTTATCAACTTCAATTCCTGTGGAGTAACAACATAGCCAAGAAAAGATACTCGATTCGATTGCAAAAGGTGCACTTCCCAAGGTTACCAAACAAGCGTGCATCACGTAGAGCATTAAAAACAACGCGTAAATGTTCAAATGTTCTTCAAAGATTTGCTATAAATCAGTATATCATCAAAATAGACTACCACAAATCGTCCAATGAAAGCACGTAAAACTTAGTTCATTAATCTCATGAAAGTACTAGGTGCATTAGTTAACCCAAAGGCATGACTAACCACTCATATAATCCAAACTTAGTTTTAAATGTTGTTTTCCATTCATCTCCCAATTTCATACGAATTTGATGGTATCCACTCATAAATCAACTTTGGAGAATATTGTAAACCACTCAATTCATCAAGCATATCATCTAGCCTAGGAATAGGGTGGCGATAACGAATAGTAATATTATTAATGCCTCTACAATCAACACACATACATGACGTACCATCCTTTTTCGGCACTAGAATAATAGGAACAGCACAAGGACTAAGGGATTCGCGTATATAACCTTTGTCGAGCAGCTCACATACTTGGCGCATAATCTCCTTCGTCTCCTCTCGATTGATGCGGTATGGTGCACGGTTGGGTAATGATGCAGGGAATTAAGTCAATTTGATGCTCAATCCCTCGAATAGGTGGTAATCCGGTGCACGTCTTGTGGAAAGGCGTCGGTGAACTCTGCAAAATGTTAGTGACAGCAGGGGGCAAAGAAGGAAAACACGTCCTCGAATGAAAATAATGCCTCTTTGCACACAAAAGCATAGCAAATAGATTTGCTAAAATCTAGCTCATCAATATCAGATTTGGTGGCAAGTAAACATGCACTTTTCAATTTAATTTCGGAAGCAACATTAGATGGTTTATTATTAGGCTTCATGTGTTGCTCAAATTCTTTTGCCACAATCTGATTTTCACTCTTATTTTCTCTGTTTTGCTTTATTAGCTCTATTAATATCATCTTTCAAAATGGACTCAGGAGTCATAGGAAGCAAAGTAATATTTTATCCTTATGAACAAGAGTATCTTGATTGTTTCTACCATGGTGTACAAATTTTATCAAATTGCCATGGTCTACCAAGTAATAAGGAACATGCTTGCATAGGTACCACATCACAATCAACATAATCAGCATATGTAGAGATACTAAAATGCACACGAACATCACGTGTTACCTTAACCTTGCGCTGTTGTTGAACCATTGGATGTAGTAAGGATGTGGATGTGGTCTTGTGGTGAGAGATAGCTTCTCCACCATCTCCATGCTAGCCAAGTTGTTGCAGCTCCCTCCATCTATGATGGCCTTGAATAGAACGTTCCTTCACAACTCCTTTGTATGGAACAAATTATGCCTCTGATTTTGCTCAGCTTGTGTAACCTGCACACTCAAAACACGTTGAGCAACTAAACATTCATACACATCGGCATCTTGAGCAGCCATGTATTGTGTCTCATGATCAGAATCATCTCCACCGTGTTCCTCATGTGTAATAAGAGCCAAAGTCTCCTCATCATAGTCACTAAGCGGACTCATACCCACCATCCTCGTGCAATCATCATCCGCTGAGATTTGCATTCTCTGTAAAATGTCCTCTTCCCTTACAATGACGACAAATAATATCACTTGTGTGCCTGTTGGCGCCATGGAAGAAGAAGAGCTCTGTGCAGGCCCGGCAAGTGTGCTCTTGGCGAGATAGTGGTGGTTGTGCACTGCTTTCTTGTATCACGGTTGGAGGTGGCACACTGAAGGAGGTGATGGTGCGGTGGAAGTAGATGATGCGTGGTGTCCATGATGAAGGTCGACCTGCGAGAAAAGTTAGTGCGGCGCCAATGTGCATCGATCACTGCACTTCACGTTCAGCTTTACAAGCAAGATGGAATAAGCAGTGATATTATTATAATCCTTATAGTCTAGAATGGTCGAATATCTCTATTTAATCCACCCGAAAGCGTGCAAGCATAGCTTCATTCTCCTCAACAATACCACATCTAATCAAGCCAGTTTGTAATTCTTGATAATATTCTTCTACAGAATTTTTCCTTGTCTTAAGCGCTGCAATTTTTGAAGTAATTCACGTTGATAATATGGTGGAACCTTGAGATGCATAGCAGTTTTCAAAGCAGCCCAAGTAGCTGGAGCAGGATATAATCTACAATGTTCGGACCACCAAACACATGCAAAGCTAGTGAAAGCACAAGCAATGGCGACGGAACACGTCTCTCCTCGGGATATTGTAAACATGTAAATCGTTGTTCAGTTTCTAACTCCCAAGTAAGATATATATCGGGAACATATCTACCCTCAAATGGTGGAATATTCAATTTCAGTTTAGGGAGATGGTCATGATCTCGTACTGAGGGGAGCCCTAACATTGCCATTATTTGCATGTGGGCGACACTGGTGGTTGTGGTGCTGGTGGTTGCCGCGTGGTTACGATGTTGATCAACCTCATCCTCGTAATCTCCCACATAATCATCCTCCTCGGTACCAGCAGCAGCAGCATGGCAGGGCCAAAAGCACCAGCAATGATAGCAGCGGCACGAGAATTTTGTCACGGCTCAATAGGAACACGCTGAGCTCGTCCATCTTGATTCGGAAGGCGTGGTTGTTGTCGTTCGAGAGGTGCGATAGGTGCAGCCGGCGGTGGTTGTGGAAAGCGAGCAATTCATCAAACTTGCTATCAAGCTTTGTTTCAAGCGTCTTCTCAATGCCATCTATCTTCTCCATGGCCTCGTCAAATCTGTTTAGCACATCTTGCACCTGTCCCTCATCATTTGCTGAAATTTATCATGTAGCTGTTTGTTAGTCGGGTTCTCCCAATCAGTCTCATCGACTTGTGATCCTGCCATGGTTAGCACAATAGAAACACACAAGAATATGATCCTCTGAGACTACTAACAAGAGGTGGTGGTGGGTGTCACAAATCCGTCAAGCAAATCTCAAATTCTTACCGGTTCTTACCCAGCAGCGGTGATCGGCAACCGTTGTAATCAAAACTCTCAAAAGCTTGGATAGGCGATTGCCGGGAGAGTCAAGCATACAGCGTAGATGTATGTGGAGCTGGGAAGGCTTATAATATGGTAGCAAAAAGGGTCAGCAATAATCAATTCAGAGATGCAAAGTTGAATAAGCGGCTCAACAGCAGATCTTGTCTTTGGTCCTAGGCTGAACCGTGCTAGGCAGCGAGCCTAGAACACTAACAAAATCACTGGCGCTGCGTAAACAAGGGAGGAGCACACTGAATTTTGTTTTCTTTTTTCACTTTTTTTTGCACTTTTTTCCTCTTTTTTTTGCTCCATAACAAATTTTTCGAAAAAAGTCTACAAATGGTCTAAAACTGCCTAGCCAGAATTTTCCGGACTTATTTTTTTTTGAAGCTGGAACTATTTTCTTCTATGCGGATGGCTCGGAAGTTAGAGTCCTTCTGCATCGCGACTGAGTATCGCGTGATGAGAAGAAATCGAGAACAATGCAACAATTACTGGACTCGGACTAGGGTGGTGGCGGAGATGAATCTCGTGGAACTCGGACTGGTGGCGGAGATGAATCTGGTGGAACTTCGGACTGGTGGCGGAGATGAATCTGGTGGAACTTCGGATGGGTGGTGGCGGATATATGTTGCGGTGGACTCGGATGGGCATGATGGCGGCGGATATGTGGTGGCGTATATGGATTCAGTTGGCGGTGAATATGTGGTGGTGGTATATGGCAGCGGCGGCGTGACAACTTTGTGAACAGAACTTCGAAACTCTAAAAGACTAGGCGCTAAGACCAGCAACTTGACACGGCGATGCAACACTAAATTCAACAAAGCAAATACGAAAAGATTATGCAAAGGCTCAGATTGGTTGGATGGGATGAACTAACCTAATTTTTTTTTGGCTTTTTAAATGGACTATAGGTATGAAGAACGGACTCGATCTAAACTACGAAAACTGTAAAATCTCACGAGCAACCTGGAAATCGATACCACTTGATAGAGGCAAAGGTGTCCGTCTTTTCGATGAGATGGTGGATTTCGCTTTGGTGGAAGTCGACTTTGCGATCCGACTACTGAGCGTGCGAGGGCGTCGCGCCTATATGTCGCTAAACCAAATCCGAGAGGTTATTGACCACGCGAACACGATCAACCTGACCACGAGTGCATTTCCTGCGAGCAAGCGAAGAACAAGCAAGCTGAGATTGCAATCTGGATATTGCGAATATAAGATGAAAGCTTTATTGATCAAGGTGGGTTACGTGGCGCCTTTATGCAGTCGTTGAACACAAGCGAAGCTGCGAAGTTGCAGCTATGGCGAACTTTTAATCTAAACAAAACCCAAAGTCTAAGCGGTGCCCTAAGGGCTGTATATATGGAGGAAGAGGGTGAATTTCGTGGCCCTTGGTGGAGGGTCGAAACTAACCCTATCTCTTGTTTCCCCCCACATCTGGGACTCTAAAAATAGCCTATACTTATGTATTTCGAAATTACATGGGCCTGGCCCAATAATAAGGTGGCCAGCACCTAGAATAGCCTCTGGACGAAATTTATGAAGTGGCATCTTGTATATTTCGTCCAAGGCTTCATGCACTCATTATGGTGGCTTCAAATTCTGAAATCATCACTTGTAACTCCGTTCTTGTCCCCTTAGCATGCCATCATCTCCATGCTTGTTCTTGCTCCAATGTTCATCCTTCTCCAAGCTAGGCCCTTCATTTGTAAGCAAAACAAATGTATCCAGGGTGGAACCCTATAGCGGCGATCTTTCACGTTTGGAGTGGGATCCTCGAAGAACACAATGAACACGGGAAGAGCGGGAGAAATCACAAGGGAAACACTCAAGAACAAGTCCAAATCACACATCCACTAGACAATCAAACACACAAGATCACAAGGTACATGAACAACAAAGGAAAGATACAATGTAAGGTTCATCTCCAAGAGGAGGTCTTGATGATATCCTAGATGGATCTTCCCACAACTTGATGATATCCATGGGATCTTCTCCTAGATGGAGGTCTTGGCCTCCAATGGAGTAGTGGTCTCTCTCTCTCAAGAGTAGAGATAGGTAGGAGCAAAGCTCACCTAAGAATGAGCTATCACTTTGCTAACCCTAGAAAGGAGGTGGAGGAGGTCTATTTATAGCCCAAGGCGAAGGGGTAAGTGAGGCGAAGGGGTACACGGGCTTGGCCCAAGTCACGACTGCGTGGCGGGTCCGGATGATCCGGATGGTGGCGGATGATCCGGTTGTCGGGGTCCGGATGATCCGGCGACCGTCCGGATGATCCGGCTTCGCTGAGCAGGTTCTGTTGTCTTCGGGCACGTTAGCCGGATCGTCCGGGAGATCGTCCGGATCATCCGGGCTCGGTCCGGATCATCTGGCTGGGTGTCCGGATGATCCGGGCAACTCCAGTCCTGCTCCATTGTTCTTCTTCCTTTCTTCCGTCTTCTCTTCCACGCTTCCCTCGCGGATGGTGTAGTCGTTCCTTGGTGCTTGCACTCCTCCTCGTCGTCCGTGAAGTTCCGACAATACCTATGCATGCACACGGGAGAAGTGTCAAGTAGTATGCCATCCTCGAAGGGGTCAAGTGAGCACGTGTAAAGGAGATGATTCACCTTAGTGTGTGTGAAGTAGATGTCGCACGTGTCACTTGCCAAATGGGCTCTTGATGTGGTGATGTCCGTAGGATGCTTCGCATCATCCCCTCCCCCTTGGAAAAGATCCGACCTCGGATCGAAATCCAAATCACCATGGGAAAGGGATGATGTCGTCGTGTAGAAGTGGACGATCACCAAGCATTCGTCATCTTGTAGTTCCAAATGGGCACCCTCCAATGTCGCACCGTCTTGTAATTCCTTGAAAGTGTGTCCTTGTGCATTCTTCACAATGCCGAAGTGGAAGCAAATACGGTGTAGAAGCTGGTCGTGGTAGAATGTATGAGGCTCGCTCTCAAGAGCTCGAATCGTCAACTCACGTGAAGTGGAAGTCGACACGAAGTCCAAGTATCCTACACATGCACACAACAAAACAAAGAACGTATGCACATGGTAGACAAACACATCATCCATCATGATGGTTCTCTTCTCTTGGACATAACCATTAGAAGCACAAGTGCATGAATAATATGATGCAACAATGGCGATATTCAAGGCACTAGGTATATGGTGCAAAGAGGTAAGACAAACATGCTTCACAAGGAATATGTCAAAATCTCCAAACATATGTAAGGATGCTATGGGGGCAATCTTAAGAGCAAAAATATAAGCATTGTTGCACTCAATACATGGCAAATCATCTAGCATGAGAGAGGCTGACACATGGAGATATATGACATGAAGCAAGATGAATCATGTGCAAAGCATATAGATGGTTATCATCAACCGCATGGGATGAGCAAGTATGACACAAGATACAATGATCAAGATATATCATGTGAGAGGCATGAGCATATATGTCATCAACCCAAGAAAGCAAGTAGTGGAACATGGGTGATGCAACATAGCAAGCAATCAAAGCAATCAAGTCAAGCAAGCTAGTAGTGCGAAGATGCAACATACTAGAGGAAATCATGGCAATCATGTCATTGGTGCAAATAGTGGGCATGAACAATTCACATGTCATAGCACAAGCATGAAAGCAAGATATGAGGACAATAGCATGGGGCACATGATAAACATGGCAAAAGCAACAAGGATCTCTACCAAGCATGCAAATACACATAGAAGTAGTATAATGATGAAACATGGGTAGATGCAAGCAAGGGTCACAATTGCATGGCAAAGGCATAGAAGCAAGCATAGCATGCAAAGTGAACACGGTAAAATGAGCATAATGTGAGAAGTGGTAAATGGCCCATAGCCGTGTGAGAGCCAAGTAGAGGAGTTATGCGTAGTCCCTTGCGAAGGAGCGGTGGTAAGGATAGTCCACGGGATCCCAAATCGTCATTGCTCTCAAGAGCTCGTTTGTCAACTCGTGGGATTGCGAAGTTGACAAGTATGCATGGGTACCTACACAAAAGAGACACAAGCGAAAGAAATTGTGTGTGTGGTAAATGTACACATCATCCATCATGATGTGTATGTGCACGTGTGAGTTAGCACAAGATAAGCATCGCTCAAAGAAATTTGATGCATGGTATAAGAACATGTCATCCATCATGAAAGAGTAGTTATTATGTATGACACGATGGGGACACAAATTGAGCAAACAAGTATAAGGCACATGAAAAGCATGTTTATTCATGGGGCGCATATGGTGCACACAAGTATTGGGATCATGCAATGGATGGGATGGATCAAAATCTCCTAAAATGTATGAGGAAACTATGGGGGTCTCCTCATGAGCAATATCGGAAACATCATATGGAGAAAATGGACAACATCCAAAACAATGCATATCCGAAGTTAGGTGGTCATGGCATGGCATATGAGATAAATGATGCAAAGGGAGCATATCAATATCATCACAAGAGAAACAAAAGCCAATAACCATGGGCTTGTCATCTATGCCATATGTGCAAATTGGGTTTATTTTAATGGCATATGCATAGTCCTTTGTGAAGAGATTGCAAATAAGACATATGGTTGATCTCATGCATAGCATATGACAAGTCAAGCGGATTATCAAACATGATGTGACCTAAAGAATTGTCACAAGATATCCTATGTAACATGGCATCACAACTAATAGACTCCACAATAAATCATCATACTCATCATAAATGGGCAAATCATCGCATGGGAAATCATACTAGCATGAAGCATGTTAATAGGTGGATCAACATCATGCAAGCAATCAATGTCAAGAATGTCCACTAGTGGGACTAGAGCATCACCTTCACCTATGTTACCTTTGTCATTCCACTCAAGTGGTGTAGGTGAGGTGGGAAAGACCAAATGGTGGTCATCATCATCATCTTGATGGAACCATGTGGGCGGTGCATCATAATCCACCATGGCCATCGTCTTGTCCAAAGGGAGGGACGAAGTAAATCGAGGATCGGCGCATCATCATAAATGGGACCTAGCACCAAGCGAGAAGACACAATAGAGGTAGAGGTCAAGTTGTTAGAAATGCAAATGGCCTCACAAGACCTATCAACTATCTCACTCTCTCTATGTGGTGGTTCACTCACTCCCTCAAAATAGGTGCACTCAAACTCACGTATGGTGGAGTCACTCATCTCACTCAAGTGGTGGGGGTTGTGGCTCTCCTCACATGGGAATTGTGGCAACTCATCATATATGGGGCTAGTGGTGAAGTCACTCTCACTCTCAATATGGTGGCACAAGTCACTCAAGTCATCATACATCGCCGTGGTCGAAGGGAAAGTCCCATGCTCAACCATCTCGTCGTGGTCGCCGTGGATGAAGGCCGAAGATGGCACATCATCACTCTCGTCGTGGATGAAGGCCGAAGATGGCTCAACATCACTCTCGTCGTGGATGAAGGCCGAAGATGGCACATCATCACTCTCGCCTCCTAAGATGGAAGCATCATCCTTGCTCGCCACCTTGTCGCTCGCCTCCAAAGCTTGGTTCTTGAAGGTCTCCGTGGTCGAACTAAATCGCCGCACCGTCTTGAAAAAGAGTCGAAGTAGACTCAGCATCATCAATGCCACAAAGAGGGATGGCGGTGAAGTCACACTTGGGAGCATCGTCTTGTAGCTTGTCGGCCTTGGACATCATGGTGGTACTAGCCTCATGCTTGTCGTGAGAGCTTGGTCGCATGAAGTGTGCTTGGGGTGGAGAAGCCTTGGCCTTCATGAGTTCTTGTTCGCCTTGAGAGCACCAATGTAGTAGTCGTCGATGGACTTGTAGTTCTCGAGGAAGATGGTCTTGGATATGTCGTTGTGCAATCCCATCATGAAGTGGAACTTCATTGACATGGGGTCGTCCACGCCGGCTCGTCGGAAGGCAATCATCATCTCCTTAAGTACTTGTCGACAGACTTGGATCCTTGGGTGGTGTTCTCCAATTGGCGTCGAAGTTGTTCCGTGTAGGTTGGAGGCACAAACTCTCGCCGTAAAGCTCTCTTCGTCTTGGGCCAACTCATGTGGTAGCTCTCCGTAGGTGTGTGAAGCCACCATGTCGAAGCGTAGTCGTGGAAGTTTCTTGTGGCGCACTTCACTTGATCTTCGAGACGAACTTGATGTAGCTTGAGGTAGTCGTCCATCAAACGCTCCCACTCGAGGTACTCCTCGGGTTCTTGAGTCCCATAGAAAGGAATCGCGTGGTCGATGTTGAGGTCGTAGTAGCTCGTGGAAGTCGCGGACTTGAGCTTGGGAGCTTCTCTTGGCGTAGTCTTGGGGTTCTTGTTGGCGAAGATGCCATATGTCCGTGGCGAAGATGCCTTGAAGTCGCTTGGCGAAGATGCCAAGGGAGATGGTGAAGTCATTGGCGGTTGTTGATGTAGAGCTCTTGACCTTCACGTTCTTGTTGGTGATGGTGTCGATGCCGATGTGATCTTGCGGAGATGGTAGCTCGGAAGCATGTGCTCTTGGCGTCTTCTCGAAGATGAGGAAGATCACTTGTAGGACTTGATGAGGGCTTTGATCTCCTCCATTTTAGCTTGCATCTTGGCGTCGGAGTTGTTGTTCATGGCATCGAACTCATCGTTGTTGTTGTAGACCGAAGATGAAATGCCTTGCCTATCCATCACAAGACTCGAGTAGAGGTGAGTAGGAAATGAGATAAACAATACCAAGTTACCTTTTCCCAAAGTTGAGATGTATCTCGTTTCACTCAATGTGAGATGAAAGAATAGTGGAATTGGTACGGACTTGTTCACTCACACCTATCAAGTAAAGCTTATGGTAGAGCTCGGTGAGGATAGTGGCACAAAAATTTGATGCAAAATGTTAGCAAGAGTCAATAATGTTGAAAGAGATTCACAAATTCACAAGTGAAACAAATGGACCAATAGCAATGAAAGGTACGGAAACACACACGGATATATAAATGGGGTCGTGCAACCAAGGAATGAGCACAAAATGTGGAATCCACGGAAAATGCTCGTGTTGCACAACTCAAGAGAGGCGCTAGCACGATTGCTCAATAGGCGGATCGACACTTGTGCACAACCTATAAGATGCAAAATGGATATTCTTTCTATCCCAAGTATGCTATGTATGTATGTTCGGTGTTTCTCTCAAGCATGATATCATATGATGTAGATTTGACAATCTTATGTGCAATGGGGTATGATGCTATGGCACTTGCTCACGAGCTCTTTGCTCTCTTTTGCTTAAAAGCTTTTTTTTCAATGGCCACTTATGCACAATGCACAAACCAAGATAGCTATTGTGTATATGCGGAACGATATTGTGACACAATGTATGATATGATACCAATATGATTTGGTATGTATGCAATGGAATGGTGGGTCACTAATGTGCACAAATAACGTTATCGGCAATACTCAAATGGCTAGTCTCGATAGGCAAATAGCATAAAATGGGCTAGGGGTTGCAAGGAAATATACAATGGTGTCGCCGATGTTACCGTCCTTTGCGATGATGAGTGGCGGTGTTCTTGGTGTAGATACCAAGATGATGGAGAATCGTCCCTAAGTAGCCGAAACACCTTAGGAAACAGAAAAACCGCAAACTCAAAATCTCAAATGACAAATGTCAAAATGGTGGTAGCGGAAAGCGGTGGTGGTTTTGCACTAGGCAAATGCGGAAGTGGAATGATGGATATACACGTGTCGGAGTGGAAGTTGCCGTCCCTAAGTAGTCGAAACACCTTAGGAGACACAAGCTACAACTCAAACAAAATTGGGTTAAGTTTGGGATGGAAATGTATGGTGGGCACGTCTGTATGCGGAAGTGGTGGTGGTGGTTGATGAAGAAGCAATTGTCCCTAAGTAGTGAAACACCTTAGGAGACTCTAGTCACAACTCAAACAACCACATATGCAATGGGGAACAAAATGGCTTAGGTTGCGGAAGTCGGTGGTGGTAATGCGGATGATATGGTGGATGGCCTAGGCAAACTTGCCAAATTTCAGAAAATATGATGGAGTCAAATGATGTTGGTGGTACTTTTGTGGGATAGGGGATGTCAATAGCTTCAAAACGAGCTAAAGAACGTCAAAAACGGAGTCCGGATGAATTAGTTATGACCGAAAAAGATTTCAGCCGTGTCAGTGTCAGGGTTAACCGGACATCCGGGAAGAGGTTCGGATGATCCGGGCTAGGTCCGGATGATTCGGGAGTACTTCCAGATGATCCGGGTTCGTCAGCTCCGGTTCGGGAATTTGGGCGCGTGGGTTATCCGGACGTCCTGGGGGGCGTCCAGCTGATCCGGGGGATGTCCGGATGATCCGGGAGAAGGTTCGGATGATCCGGGCAAGTCAAACTGCTCGGGATTTGCTCGTGGAGACGAATTTTTGGGCAGAATTTGGGGATTTTGGGGTCAAAATTGACGAGATTTCGTGGATGGAAGGTGGGGAAACTTGGGGAAATGATAGATCCACTTGAAACCAAGCAAATCCACGGATCAAAATCAACAAAACATCATCAAACCGACAAATCACAAAAAATTTTGGGGCTATTTTTGGTGGGGATTTTGGATTTAGGACGAAATCAAGCAAAGAAGGCTAGAAAAGCGGTGGGAGGGGCTCTAAAAGCGTGATCAACGTGGCTCATGATACCATATGATGTAGGGTGGAACCCTATAGCGGCGATCTTTCACGTTTGGAGTGGGATCCTCGAAGAACACGATGAACTTTGGGAAGAGCAGGGAGAAATCACAAAGGAAACACTCAAGAACAAGTCCAAATCACACATCCACTAGACAATCAAACACACAAGATCACAAGGTACATGAACAACAAGGGAAAGATACAAGGTAAGGTTCATCTCCAAGAGGAGGTCTTGATGATATCCTAGATGGATCTTCCCACAAGGGGTCTTGATGATATCCCATGGGATCTTCTCCTAGATGGAGGTCTTGGCCTCCAATGGAGTAGTGGTCTCTCTCTCTCAAGAGTAGCGATAGGTAGGAGCAAAGCTCACCTAAGAATGAGCTATCACTTTGCTAACCCTAGAAAGGAGGTGGAGGAGTCTATTTATAGCCCAAGGGGCGAAGGGGTAAGTGAGGCGAAGGGGTACACGGGCTTGGCCCAAGTCACGACGCTTGGGGTCCGGATGATCCGGATGGTGGCGGATGATCCGGGTGTCGGGGTCCGGATGATCCGGGCGACCGTCCGGATGATCGGCCGTCGAGCAGGTTCTGTTGTCTTTGACACGTTAGCGGATCGTCCGGAGGTCGTCCGGATCATCGAGCTCGGTCCGGATCGTCCGGTGGGTGTCCGGATGATCCGCAACTCGATCCTGCTCCATTCTTCTTCTTCCTTTCTTCATCTTCTCTTCCACGCTTCCCTCGCGGATGGTGTAGTCGTTCCTTGGCGCTTGCACTCCTCCTCGTCGTCCGTGAAGTTCCGACAATACCTATGCATGCACACGGGAGAAGTGTCAAGTAGTATGCCATCCTCGAAGGGGTCAAGTGAGCACGTGTAAAGGAGATGATTCACCTTAGTGTGTGTGAAGTAGATGTCGCACGTGTCACTTGCCAAATGGGCTCTTGATGTGGTGATGTCCGTAGGATGCTCCTCATACTTATGGGTCTGACACAGACTCATAATGACAAAATTATGACCGTTTTAGTGAACATATGTCCATTCTATGGCAGTCCTTGAAAGTACTTCATTTTCTCGTGCGCGTTTTGCCTGACTGCCCCAAAATTTCTTGTCCTCTATAGTGGATGATGCGGAGCATCCCACGTTCATCCCCATGTACACTCCGACTACTCTCCAAACCCCAAGAGGACATATGACGAGACCTCGAAGATACACCATAGGACACAAGGTGAGCTCGCTCCTCTCCGAACCTTCACTTTTGATAGAGGCAAAGGTGTCCCGTCTTTCGATGAGATGGTGTCTATCATTTTGGAGGAAGTCGACTTTGACGATCCGACTACGAACGTGCGAGGACGTCGCGCCTTAGCAATCGCTAAACCAACTCCAAGAGGTTATTGACCACACCGGAGCACGATCAACCTGACCACGAAGGCCTGTTTCCTGCAGGCAAACGAAGAACAAGCAAGAAACTAAGATTGCAATATGGATATTGCGAATATAATAGGAAAGCTTTATTGAACAAGGTGGGGTTCTGTGACGCCTTTGTCTGGTCGTGGAACACAAACGAAGTACGCGAAGTTGCAGCTATGACGAACTTTAATCTAAACAAAACCCAAAGCCTAAACGATGCCCTAAGGGCTGTATATATGGAGGAAGAGGGGGTGAATTTCGTTGCCCTTGGTGGAGGGGTCCGAAACTAACCCTATCTCTTGTTTCCCCACACGTACGGACTCTAAAAATAGCCTATACTTATGTATTTCGAAATTACATGGGCCTGGCCCAATAATAAGATGACGCAGCTCCTAGAATAGCCTCTGGACAAAATTTATGAAGTTTGCATCTTGTATATTTCGTCCAAGGCTTTATGCACTCATTATGGTGGCTTCAAAGTCCTGAAATCATCACTTGTAACTCCGTTCTTGTTCCCCTTGCGCATGCAATCATCTCCTTGCTTGTTCTTCCTCCAATGTTCATCCTTCTCCAAGCTAGGCCCTTCATTTGTAAGCAAAACAAATGTATCCAATTTAGGCAGCATCATATTCTCATGAACATTAGAATCATTACCAAGAAGCGAAAGTACACAGTAATTTAGTTGGCGTCCATGAGCTCTAGTAATTGGTCGAGTATGTATAGCAACAGGGGCTGTGGGTGTAACAATGGTATTGATGTCCTCATCATCCTCCCCTTCTTGAAATGAAGTCGTCCTCGACGGAAGTTCATCTTCCTCACCCAAATAAGGCTTCAAATCTGCAATGTTAAAAGTGGGACTAACCCCAAAATCTGCAGGCAGGTCAAGTTTATATGCATTATCATTTATTTTCTCCAACACCTTAAAGGGACCATCAACATGTGGCATTAGCTTTGATTTGCGCAAATCAGGAAATCTATCCTTACGCAAATGTAACCAAACAAGATCTCTAGGTGCAAACACAACATGTTTTCTACCCTTATCTCCAGCAAGTATATATTTAGCATTCATACGCTCAATGTTTTCCTTAGTTAACTCATGCATTTTTAAAATTAATTCAGCACGTTGTTTAGCATCAAAATTAACCTTCTCCGAAGATGGAAGAGGCAACAAATCAATAGGTGCACGAGGTAGGAAACCATACACAACTTCAAAAGGGCACATCTTAGTAGTAGAATGCAATGAACGATTATAAGCAAATTCAATATGAGGCAAGCATTCCTCCCACATTTTCTTATTATTCTTCAAAACAGCCCTAAGCATAGTAGACAATGTTCTATTGACTACTTTAGTTTGTCCATCAGTTTGGGGGTGACAACTAGTACTAAAAATCAGTTTAGTCCCCAACTTAACCCATAAACATCTCCAAAAGTGGCTAAGAAATTTGGTATCACGATCTGAAACAATAGTATTTGGCACACCATGCAAGCGAATAATTTCACGAAAGAACAAATCAGCAACATTAACAGCATCATCGCTTTTATGACATGGTATAAAGTGTGCCATTTTCGAGAATCTATCCACGACAACAAATATGCTATCCCTCCCCTTCTTTGTTCGAGGTAAACCTAAAACAAAGTCCTTAGATATATCCTCCCAAGGAAGACTAGGTACAGGCAAAGGCATATATAAACCATGAGGATTGAGTCATGACTTAGCTTTTTGACATGTAGTGCAGCGAGCAATAAAACGCTCAACATCCCGTCTCATCTTTGGCCAAAAGAAATGTGTAGCAAGTACGTCCTCCGTCTTCTTCACGCCGAAGTGTCCCATTAGTCCTCCTCCATGCGCCTCCTGCAACAACAAAAGATGGACAGAGCTAGCTGGAATGCATAGCTTGTTAGCACGGAACACAAATCCATCATTAACGACGAACTTGTTCCATGTTCTTCCTTCTTTACAATTCTGCAATACATCTTTAAAGTCAGCATCATGCACATATTGATCTTTGATGGTCTCCAAACCAAATATTTTGAAGTCAAGTTGTGAAAGCATAGTATAGCGATGAGACAATGCATCAGCAATAACATTTTCTTTACCCTTCTTGTGTTTAATGGCATAAGGGAAAGGCTCAATGAATTCAACCCATTTAGCATGTCTACGATTCAGTTTAGCTTGACTTCTAATATGTTTCAAAGATTCATGATCAGAATGTATAACAAATTCTTTGGGCCATAAATAATGTTGCCATGTTTCTAAAGTCCGAACAAGAGCATATAATTCTTTATCATAAGTAGAATAATTCAAACTAGGCCCACTCAATTTTTCAGAAAAGTATGCAACAGGTTTGCTGTCTTGTAATAACACACCTCCTAATCCAATTCCACGAGCATCACATTCAAGCTCAAAAGTCTTATTAAAATCCGGAAGTTGGAGTAAAGGAGCATGTGTCAACTTATCTTTCAATATCGTGAAGGCTTCTTCCTGTGCGGTACCCCAAACAAAAGGCACATATTTCTTTGTAAGCTCATTGAGAGGTGCAACAATGGTGCTGAAATCTCTTACAAAACGCCTATAGAATCCAGCGAGGCCAAGAAAACTCCTCACTTGTGTGACCGTTTTGGGCTGCGGCCAACTCTCAATAGCTTCAATCTTGGCTTTATCAACTTCAATTCCCTGTGGAGTAACAACATAGCTAAGAAAAGACACTCGGTCGGTGCAAAAGGTGCACTTCCCAAGGTTACCAAACAAATGTGCATCACGTAGTGCAATAAATACAACACGTAAATGTTCCAAATGTTCCTCCAAAGATCTGCTATAAATCAATATGTCATCAAAGTAAACTACCACAAATCATGCAATGAAAGCACGTAAAACTTTGTTCATTAATCTCATGAAAGTACTAGGTGCATTAGTTAACCCAAAAGGCATGACTAACCACTCATATAATCCAAACTTAGTTTTAAATGCAGTTTTCCATTCATCTCCCAATTTCATACGAATTTGATGGTATTCACTACGAAAATCAACTTTGGAGAATATTGTAGAGCCACTCAATTCATCAAGCATATCATCTAGCCTAGGAATAGGATGACGATAACGAATAGTAATATTATTAATGCCTCTACAATCAACACACATATGTGATGTAGCATCCTTTTTCGGCACTAGAATAATAGGAACAGCACAAGGACTAAGGGATTCGCGTATATAACCTTTGTCGAGCAGCTCCTGTACTTGACGCATAATCTCCTTCGTCTCCTCTGGATTGGTACGGTATGGTGCACGGTTGGGTAATGATGCACCGGGAAATAAGTCAATCTGATGCTCAATCCCTCGAATGGGAGGTAATCCCGGTGGCACGTCTTGTGGAAAGATGTCAGCGAACTCCTGCAAAATGTTAGTGACAGCAGGAGGCAAAGAGGAAGGCATGTCCTCGAATGAAAATAATGCCTCTTTGCACACAAAAGCATAGCAAACTGATTTACTAAAATCTAGCTCATCAATATTAGATTTAATGGCAAGTAACATGCACTTTTCAATTTAATTTTAGAAGCAACACTAGATAGTTTACTATTAGGCTTCATTTGTTGCTCAAATTCTTTTGCCACAATCTGATTTTCACTCTTATTTTTCTCCTATTTTGCTTTATTAGCTCTATTAATATCATCTTTCAAAATGGACTCAGAGTCATAGGAAGCAAAGTAATATTTTATCCTTATGAACAAGAGTATCTTGATTGTTTCTACCATGGTGTACAGAATTTTTATCAAATTGCCATGGTCGACCAAGTAATAAGGAACATGCTTGCATAGGTACCACATCACAATCAACATAATCAGCATATGTAGAGATACTAAAATGCACACGAGCAGACGTGTTACCTTAACCTTGCGCTGTTGTTGAACCATTGTATGTAGTAAGGATGTGGATGTGGTCATGTGGTGAGAGATAGCTTCTCCACCATCTCCATGCTAGCCAAGTTGTTTTAGCTCCCTCCATCTATGATGGCCGCGCGTAACGTTCCTTCACAACTCCCTTTGTATGGAACAAATCATGCCTCTGATTTTGCTCAGCTTGTGTAACATGCACACTCAAAACACGTTCAGCAACTAAACATTCATACCTGTCAGCATCTTCAGGAGCCATGTATTGCGTCTCATGATCAGAATCATCTCCACCGTGTTCTTCACTTGTAATAAGGGCTAAAGTCTCCTCATCATAGTCACTAGCAGACTCATACCCACCATCCTCAGTAGCAATCATCACACGCTGAGATTTGCATTCTCGGGCATAATGTCCTCTTCCCTTACAACGACGACAAATAATATCACTTGTGTGCCCTGTTGATGCCATGGACGAAGAAGAGCTCTGCGCAGGGCCGGCAGGTGCGCTCTTGGCAGATAGTGGTGGTTGTGCCTTCTTTCTTGAATCACGGCTGGAGGTAGCAGCTGATGGAGGTGCTGGTGCAGTGGAAATAGAGAATGCATGCGGTCTCCATGATGAAAGTCGACTTGCAGAAAAGTTAGTTCGCGACAATGCTTGTCGATCCTGCACTTCATGAGTGATATTAGTATACTCCTTATACTCTAGAATGGTTTGAATCTCTCTATTTAATCCACCCATAAAACGTGCAAGCATAGCTTCATTCTCCTCAACAATACCACATCTAATCATGCCAGTTTGTAATTCCTGATAATATTCTTCTACAGAATTTTTTCCTTGTCTTAAAACCTGCAATTTTTGAAGCAATTCACGTTGATAATATGGTGGAACCCAAGGAGTACGCATAGCAGTTTTCAAGGCAGCCCAAGTAGTTGGAATAGGATATAATCTACAATGTTCAGACCACCATACACATGCAAAACTAGTGAAAGCAAAAACAGCAGCACCAACAGGTCTCTCCTCGGGATATTGTAAACATGTAAAACATTGTTCAGTTTCTAACTCCCAAGTAAGATATATATCAGGAACATATCTACCCTCAAATGGTGGAATATTCAATTTCAGTTTTGGAATATGGTCATTATCTCGTACCTGAGGTGGTGGTGCAGGCCTACCGTTGCGAACATATACCTGAGGTCGACCTGCTGGTGGTGGTGCTGGTGGCTGCACGTAGTTTTGATTTTGATCAACCTCATCCTCGTAATAGTCCTCCACCTCTGAAGTAACAGCAGGAGCTCTGAAGCACCAACAGCGATGGCAATGACACAGAATTTTATCTGGTTCAATAGGAACACGCTGTGCTCGCCCTACTGTATCGCGGCGTAGAACTGGTTGTGGGAGACGTTTGAGTAATTCATCAAACTTGGCGTCCAACTTGGTGTCAATTGTGTTCTCAATGTCATCCATCCTCTCCAATGCCTTTCCAAAACTGGCCATCACGTCTTCCACCTGTTGACCCAACATTTGATGAAACTTATCATGAAGATCCTTGTTCGTCATGTTCTCCCAGTCAATCTCATCGGCTTGTGATCCTGGCATGGTTAGCAGCAATAGAAACACAAAATAATATGATTCTATAGACTAGTAGGAAGCGGTGGTGGTGGTGGTGTGTCACAAATCCTTCAAGCGAATCTCAAATTCTTACCGAGACTTACCCAAAGCAGCGGTGGTGATTGGCAACTGTTGTAGTCAGAACTCTCAAAGCTTGGATAGAGCGATTACGGGGAGAATTAAACACACAGCGTAGATGTATGTGGAGTTGGGAAGGCTTATAGTATGGTAGCAAAAAGGTCGACAATAATCAATTCAGAGATGCAAAGTTGAATAAACTCTCAACGAGGTCTTGTGCTGGTCCTAGGCTAGACGATTGCTAGAGGCGAGCCTAGAACACTAACAAAATCACGGGCTGCTGCGTAAACAAGGGAGGAGCACACTCTGAATTTTTTTTCTCTTTTTTTTCACTTTTTTTGCACTTCATTTTCCTCTTCTTTTTTTTTGCTCCGCAACAAATATTTTTTTTGAAACTGGAGCTATTTTTCTACTGCGGGTAACCCGAAAGTTCGGGAGTCCTTCTCTATCACGACTCGGAGTATGGCATGATCTGGAAATTGAAAACAAACCAACAAATACTGGACTCGGACTAGGACTGGTGGTGGAGATGAATCTGGTGGAACTCGGACTGGTGGCGGAGATGAATCGGGTGGAACTCGGACTGGTGGTGGATATATGTTGCAGGTGGACTCGGATTGGCGTGATGGTGGTGGATATGTGGTATATGGCTGTGGTGATGTCGATGATGGTAGATGGTAGCGGCGATGACGATGGTGGTATATGGCAGCGGTGATGACAATGGTGGTATATGGCAGCGGTGATGACGATGATGATGCGGCGGCGTGACAACTTGTTAAGAGAACTCGAAACCGCAAATTCAACAACGCAAATCTGAAAAAGATTATGCAATGGCTCGGTGGTTCGGATATGATGAACTAACCCTAATTTTTTGTGTGGCTTTTTCGTGGACTGTAGGTATGAAGAACAGACTCGATCTAAACTATAGCATGAGAGAGGCAACACATGGAGATATATGACACAGAGCAATATGAATCATGTGTAAAGCATATAGATGGTTGTCATCAACCGCATGAGATGAGAAAGTATGACACAAGAGACAACGCATGTGAGAGGCATGAGCATATATGTCATCAACCCAAGAAAGCAAGTAGTGGAACATGGGTGATGCAACATAACAAGCAATCATAGTAATCAAGTCAAATATGCTAGTAGTGCGAAGATCGACATACTAGAATGAATCATGGCAAACATGTCCTTGGTGCAAATAGTGGGCATGAATAATTCACATGTCATAGCACAATCATGAAAGCAAGATATGAGGACAATAGCATGGGGCACATGATAAACATGGCAATAGCAACAAGGATCTCCACCAAGCATGCAAATACACATAGAAGTAGCATAATGATGAAACATGGGTAGATGCAAGCAAGGGTCCAATTGCATGGCAAAGGCATAGAAGCAAGCATAGCATGCAAAGTGAACACGGTAAAATGAGCATAATGTGAGAAGTGGTAAATGGCCCATAGCCGTGTGAGAGCCAAGTAGAGGAGTTCGCGTAGTCCTTGCTTGAAGGAGCAGTGGTAAGGATAGTCCACGGGATCCCAAATCGTCATTGCTCTCAAGAGCTCGTTTTGTCAACTCGTGGGATTGCGAGGTTGACAAGTATTCATGGTACCTACACAAAGAGACACAATCCAAAGAAATTGTGCGGCGTGGTAAATGTACACATCATCCATCATGATGTGTATGTGCGCGTGTGAGTTAGCACAAGATAAGCAATGCTCAAAGAAATTTGAGGCATGGTATATGAACATGTCATCCATCATGAAAGAATAGTTGTTATGTATGACACGATGGGGACACAAATTGAGAATGCAAGTATATGGCACATCAATAGTATGTTTATTCATGGGTAGCATATGGTGCACACACGTATTGGGATCATGCAATGGATGGGATTGATCAAAATCTCCTACAATGTATGAGGAAACTATGGGGTCCTCCTCATGAGCAATATCGGAAACATCACATGGAGAAAATGGACAACATCCAAAACAATGCATATCTGAAGCTAGGTGGTCATGGCATGGCATATGAGATAAATGATGCAAAGGGAGCATATCAATATCATCACAAGAAAAACAAATGCCAATAACCATGTGCTTGTCATCTATGCCATATGTGCAAATTGGGTTTATTTTAATGGCATATGCATAGTCACTATGAAGAGATTGCAAATAAGAAATATGATGGATCTCATGCATAGCATATGACAAGTCAAGCGGATTATCAAACATGATGTGACCTAAAGAATTGTCACAAGAAATCCTATGTAACATGGCATCACAACTAATAGACTCCACAATAGAATCATCATACTCATCATAAATGGGCAAATCATCGCATGGGGAAATCATACTAGCATGAAGCATGGCAATAGGTGGATCAACATCATGCAAGCAATCAATGTCAAGAATGTCCACTAGTGGGACTAGAGCATCACCGTCACCTTTGTTACCTTTGTCATTCCACTCAAGTGGTGTAGGTGAGGTGGGAAAGACCAAATGGTGGTCATCTTCATCTTGATGGAACCATGTGGGGGGTTCATCATAATCCACAATGGCCATCGTCTTGTCGAAAGGGAGGACGAAGTTGTCGAGGATCGGCGTCATCATAAATGGGACCTAGCACCAAGCGAGAAGACACAATAGAGGTAGAGGTCAAGTTGTTAGAAATGCAAATGGCCTCACGAGACCTATCAACTATCTCACTCTCTCTATGTGGTGGTTCACTCACTCCCTCAAAATAGGTGCACTCAAACTCACGTATGGTGGAGTCACTCATCTCACTCAAGTGGTGGGGTTGTGGCTCTCCTCACATGGGAATTGTGGCAACTCATCATATATGGGGCTAGTGGTGAAGTCACTCTCATTCTCAATATGGTGGCACAAGTCACTCAAGTCATCATCGTCGCCGTGGTGAAGGAAGATCCCATGTTCAACCATCTCGTCGTCGTCGCCATGGATGAAGGCCGAAGATGGCACATCATCACTCTCCTCCATGACCGAAGGGAAAATCCCATGCTCGATCATCTCATCACCGTCGCCGTAGATGAAGGCCGAAGATGGCACATCATCTCTCTCGCCTCCTAAGATGGAAGCATCATCCTTGCTCGCCACCTTGTCGCTCGCCTCCAAAGCTTGGTCCTTGAAGGTCTCCGTAGTCGAACTAAATCGCGCCGCACCGTCTTGAAAAAGAGTCGGAGTAGACTCGGCATCATCAATGCCACAAAGAGGGATGGCGGTGAAGTCACACTTAGGAGCATCGTCTTGGGGCTTGTCGGGCTTGGACATCTTGGTGGTACTAGCCTCATGCTTGTTGTAGAGCTTGAGTCGCATGAAGTTTTCTTGGGGTGGAGAAGCCTTGGCCTTCATGAGTTCTTGTTCCGCCTTGAGAGCACCAATGTAGTAGTCGTCGATGGACTTGTAGTTCTTGAGGGCGATGGTCTTGGAGATGTCGTTGTGCAATCCCATCATGAAGTGGAACTTCATCGAAATGGGGTCGCCCACGCCGGCTCGTCGCAAAGGCAATCATCATCTCCTTGAAGTACTTGTCGATGGACTTGGATCCTTGGGTGGTGTTCTCCAATTGGCGTCGAAGTTGTTCCGTGTAGGTTGGAGGTACAAACTCTCGCGCAAAGCTTTCTTCGTCTTGGGCCAACTCATGTCGTAGTACTCGAAGGTGTGTGAAGCCACCATGCCAATGCGTGGTCGTGGAAGTTTCTTGTGGCGCACTTCACTTGATCTTGGGAGGAACCTGATGTAGCTTGAGGTAGTCGTCCATCAAGCGCTCCCACTCGAGGTACTCCTCGGGTTCTTGAGTCCCATAGAAAGGAATCTTGTGGTCGGTGTCGAGGTCGTAGTAGCTCGTGGAAGTCGCGGACTTGAGCTTGGGTAGCTTCTCTTGAGTGTAGTCTTGAGGTTCTTGTTGGCGAAGATGCCGTATGTCCGTGGCGAAGATGCCTTGAAGTCGCTTGGCGAAGATGCCAAGGGAGATGGTGAAGTCGTTGGCGGTTGTTGATGTAGAGCTCTTGACCTTCACGTTCTTGGTGGTGTTGGTGTCGATGCCGATGCGATCTTGCGGAGATGGTAGCTCGGAAGGATGTGCTCTTGGCGTCTTCTCGAAGATGAGGAAGATCGCTTGTAGGACTTGATGAGGGCCTTGATCTCCTCCATGCGCTTGTCCATCTTGGCGTCGTAGTTGTTGTTCATGGCATCGAACTCGTCGTTGTTGTTGTAGACCGAAGATGAAATGCCTTGCCTATCCATCACAAGACTCGAGTAGAGGTGAGTAGGAAATGAGATAAACAATACCAAGTTACCTTTTCCCAAAGTTGAGGATGTATCTCGTTTCACTCAATGTGAGATGAAAGAATAGTGGAATTGGTACGGACTTGTTCACTCACACCTATCAAGTAAAGCTTATGGTAGAGCTTGGTGAGGATAGTGGCACAAAATTTAATGCAAAATGTTAGCAAGAGTCAATAATGTTGAAAAAGATTCACAAATTCGCAAGTGAGACAAGTAGACCAATAGCAAAGAATGGCACACGGAAACACACACACGGATAGATTAATGTGGTCGTGCAACCAAGGAATGAGCTCAAAATGTGGAATCCACCAAAAGCGCTCGTGTTGTACAACTCAAGAGAGGCGCTAGCACGATTGCTCAATAGGCGGATCGACACTTGTGCACAACCTATAATATGCAAAATGGATAAACTTCTATCCCAAGTATCTATGTATGTATGGTTCCCGGTGTTTCTCTCAAGCATGATATCATATGATGTAGATTTGACAATCTTATGTGCAATGGGGTATGATGCTATGGCACTTGCTCACGAGCTCTTTGCTCTCTTTTTGCTTAAAAGCTTTTTCTCTTTTTTTTTTTCTATGGCCACTTTTGTACAATGCACAAACCAAGATAGCAATTGTGTATATGCGGGAACAAACTTGAGGCACAATGGATGATATGATACCAATATGATATGGTATGTATGCAATGGAAGTTATGGACTACTAATGTGCACAAGTAACGTTGCCGGCAATACTCAAATGGCTAGTCTCGATAGGTAAGTGGCATAAAATGGGCTAGGGGTTAACAATGCAATTGCAAGGGAATATACAATGGTGTCGTCGAGGTTACCGTCCTTTGCGATGATGAGTGGCGGTGTTCTTGGTGTAGATACCAAGATGATGGAGACTCGTCCCTAAGTAGCCGAAACACCTTAGGAAACGGAAAAACCGCAAACTCAAAATCTCAAATGACAAATGTCAAATGGTGGTGTTGCACTAGGCAATGTGGAAGTGGGATGATGGGCTATACACGGTGTAAGAGTTGTAAGCACACGGTCCCTAAGTAGCCGAAACACCTTAGTAGACACAAGCCACAACTCAAACAAGCTCAAACAACTATTGGGTTAAGTTGGGTTGTCGGAAGTGTATGGTGGGCAAGGTTATGTGGAAGTGGTGGCGGTGGTGGTGGTTGATGAAGAAGCAACCGTCCCTAAGTAGCCTAAACACCTTAGTAGACTCAAATCGCAACTCAAACAACCACTAATGCTATAAGGAACAAAATGGGTTAGGTTGCGGAAGTCGGTGGTGGTTATCACGGATGTTGTGGTGGAAGCCCTAGGCAAAGATGCCAAAATTCATCAAATGTGATGGTGTCAAATGAGGTTGGTAGTATTTTTTGTGGGAAGGGGATGTCAATAGCTTCAAAACGAGCTAAAGAACGTCAAAATCGGAGTTCGGATGAATTAGTTATGGGCAAAACGGTGAAACTCGGAATGCTGAAACAGTCACGTGCGGTAGTACCGCTCGGGATTTTTAGTACCGCGCGTGGGACGGTAGTACCGCGCTGATGGGGCGGTAGTACCGCACCGGACTTTTTTGTACCGCGCGGGTTACGGTAGTACCGCACGGAGGTGCAATAGTACCGCTCGGGTCAGGAATTTTCGTAGATTGGATCGGGACTCGATTTTGGGGCGGAAATGGATGATTTCGGGGTCAAAATTGGAGAGATTTCGTGGATGGAAAGTGGGAAACTTGGGAGATGCTAGATCCACTCGAAACCAAGCAAATCCATGGATCAAAATCAACAAAACATCATCAAACCAACAAATCACAAAAAATTTTGGGGCTATTTTTGGTGGGGATTTTCGGATTTAGGACGAAATCAACAAAATCAAGCTAGAAAACACGGGGTAGGGGCTCCAAAAACGTGATCAACGTGGCTCATGATACCATAATGATGTAGGGTGGAACCCTAATTCGTCGATCTTTCACGTTTGGAGGGGATCCTACGGAGAACACGATGAACACGGGGAAGAACGGAGAGAAATCACGGGGAAACACTCAAGAACAAGTCCAAATCACACATCCACTAGACAATCAAACACACAAGATCACTAGGTACATGAACAACAAAGGAAAGATACAAGGTAAGGTTCATCTCCAAGCGGAGGTCTTGATGATATCCTAGATGGATCTTCCCAAAAGGGTCTTGATGATATCCCGCAGGATCTTCTCACATGGAGGTCTTGAACTCCATGGGAGTGGTAATCTCTCTCTCAAGAGTAGAGGTAGGAGCAAAGCTCACCCGAGAATGAGCTATCATATTTGCTTACCCTAGAAAGGAGGTGGAGGTGGTCTATTTATAGTCTTCATCCACGAAGGGGGTAAGTGAGAGGGGGTTACATGGGCCCTAGGCCCGCTCTCATGAAAGCAGCACGGTAGTACTACCGTGCCAGGGTGATAATCTGCGAGGTCATGATAGTACCGCTTGGGTTGATGATAGTACCGCGCACTGTGTAGGTGGAAGCGGTAGTAGGGAGCGGATAGTTCCTGTGTGTGATAGTACCGCTGGAGGGAGCGGTAGTACTGCGAGGGTCTTGTGATAGTACCGCGAGGGTGCTGGAGCTTCTTCCTCCTTCTCTTCCATGCTTCTCTTGCGGATGGTGTAGTTGTTCCTTGGCGCTTGCACTCCTCCTCGTCGTCTGTAGTGTTCCGACCATACCTTTATGTATGAGAAGTAGAGGTCGCACGTGTCACTTGCCAAGCGGACTCTTGACATGGTGATGACCGTAGGATGCTCCGCATCATCACCTTTATCAATACTTCATATATACTCGCAATATTCAGATTGCTTTTATCATATTCTTGCTTGTTCTTCGATTGCTTGCAGGAATAGACCTTCGTGGTCAGGTTGATTGTGCTCCGGCGTGGTCAATAACCTCTCGAAGTTGATTTAGCGATTGCTAAGGCGCAACGTCGTGCACGTTTGTAGTCGGATCGTCAAAGTCATCTTCACCAAATCGATAGTTATCATCTCATCGAAAGATCAGGACACCCTCGCCTCTATCAAGTGGTATCAGTTTTCATGTTGCTCGGTGAGATTTTACAGTTTTTCATAGTTTAGATCGCATCTGTCATTCATACCTACAGTCCATGAAAAAGCCACAAAAAAAAGTTAGATCTGTTCATCCTTTATCCAAGCCAGTCTGAGCCTTTGCAATTTTCAATTCATTGCTTGGATAGTTGAATTATTGATTGCTTGCAGGAATAGACCTTCGTGGTCAGGTTGATTGTGCTCCGGCGTGGTCAATAACCCCTCGGATCGTCAAAGTCATCTTCACCAAATCGATAGTTATCATCTCATCGAAAGATCGGGACACCCTCGCCTCTATCAAGGTGGATCAACATCATGCAAGCAATCAATCTAAAGAATGTCCACTAGTGGGACTAGAGCATCACCGCCACCTTTGTTACCTTTGTCATTCCACTCATGTGGTGTAGGTGAGGTGGGAAAGACCAAATGGTGGTCAGCTTCATCTTGATGGAACCATGTGCGGGGTGCATCATATTCCACCATGGCCATCGTCATGTCCAAAGGGAGGACGAAGTCGTCGAGGATCGGCGCGCCATCATAAATGGGACCTAGCACCAAATGAGAAGACACAATAGAGGTAGAGGTCAAGTTGTTAGTGTTGAAAGTGGCCTCACATGACCTATCAACTATCTCACTCTCTCTATGTGGTGGTTCACTCACTCCCTCAAAATAGGTGCACTCAAACTCACGTATGGTGGAGTCACTCATCTCACTCAAGTGGTGGGGGTTGTGGCTCTCCTCACATGGGAATTGTGGCAACTCATCATATATGGGGCTAGTGGTGAAGACACTCTCACTCTCAATATGGTGGCACAAGTCACTCAAGTCACCATACGTCGCCGTGGTCGAAGGGAAGATCCCATGCTCAACCATCGCGTCTTCGTTGCCGTGGATGAAGGCCGAAGATGGCACATCATGACTCTCCTCCATGACCGAAGGGAAAATCCCATGCTCGATCATCTCGTCACCGTCGCCGTAGATGAAGGCCGAAGATGGCTCAACATCACTCTCGTCGTGGATGAAGGCCGAAGATGGCACATCATCACTCTCACCTCCTAAGATGGAAGCATCATCCTTGCTCGCCACCTTGTCACTCACCTCCAAAGCTTGGTCCTTGAAGGTCTCCGTAGTCGAACTCGTCGCCGCACCGTCTTGAAAAAGAGTCGAAGTAGATTCGGCATCATCAATGCCACAAAGAGGGATGGCGGTGAAGTCGCACTTGGGAGCATCGTCCTGGAGCTTGTCGGCCTTGGACATCATGGTGGTACTAGCCTCATGCTTGTCGAGAGCTTGGTCGCGCTTGAAGTTTGCTTGGGGTGGAGAAGCCTTGGCCTTCATGAGTTCTTGTTCCGCCTTGAGAGCACCAATGTAGTAGTCGTCGATGGACTTGTAGTTCTCGAGGATAATGGTCTTGGAGATGTCATTGTGCAATCCCATCATGAAGTGGAACTTCATCGAAATGGGGTCGTCCACGCCGGCTCGTCGCAAGGCAATCATCATCTCCTAGAAGTACTTGTCGATTGACTTGGATCCTTGGGTGGTGTTCTCCAATTGGCGTCGAAGTTGTTCCGTGTAGGTTGGAAGCATAAACTCTCGCCGCAAAGCTTTCTTCGTCTTGGGCCAACTCATGTCGTAGTACTCCGAAGGTGTGTGAAGCCACCATGCCAATGCGTAGTCGTGGAAGTTTCTTGTGGCGCACTTCACTTGATCTTCGGGACGAACTTGATGTATCTTGAGGTAGTCGTCCATCAAACGCTCCCACTCGAGGTACTCCTCGGGTTCTTGAGTCCCATAGAAAGGAATCTTGTGGTCGATGTCGAGGTCGTAGTAGCTCGAGGAAGTCGCGGACTTGAGCTTTGGGAGCTTCTCTTGAGCGTAGTCTTGTGGTTCTTGTTGGCGAAGATGTCGTATGTCCGTAGGCGAAGATGCCTTGAAGTCGCTTGGCGAAGATGCCAAGGGAGATGGTGAAGTCATTGAGTGGTTGTTGATGTAGAGCTCTTGACCTTCACGTTCTTGTTGGTGATGGTGTTGATGCCGATGTGATCTTGCCGGAGATGGTAGCTCGGAAGCATGTGCTCTTGAGCGTCTTCTCGAAGATGAGGAAGATCGCTTGTAGGACTTGATGAGGGCTTTGATCTCCTCCATTTTAGCTTGCATCTTGGCGTCGGAGTTGTTGTTCATGGCATCGAACTCGTTGTTGTTGTTGTAGACCGAAGATGAAATGCCTTGCCTATCCATCACAAGACTCGAGTAGAGGTGAGTAGGAAATGAGATAAACAATACCAAGTTACCTTTTCCCAATATTGAGGATGTATCTCGTTTCACTCAATGTGAGATGAAAGAATAGTTGATGAGGACATCAATACCATTGTTACACCCACAGCCCCTACTGTTACATATACGGGACCAATTACTAGAGCTCGCGCACGCCAATTAAATTACCAGGTACTTTCGTTTCTTGGTAATGATTCTAATGTTCATGAGAATATGATGCTGCCTAAATTGGATACATTTGTTTTGCTTACAAATGAAGGCCCTAGCTTGGAGAAGGATGAACATTGGAGCAAGAACAAGCATGGAGATGATGGCATGCATAAAGGGGAACAAACGGAGTTACAAGTGATGATTTCAGGACTTTGAAGCCACCATAATGAGTGCATGAAGCCTTGGACGAAATATACAAGGTGCCACTTCATAATATTCGTCCATAGGCTATTCTAGGTGCTGCATCACCTTATTATTGGGCCAGGCCCATGTAATTTCGAAATACTTAAGTATAGGCTATTTTTAGAGTCCGTATGTGTGGGGAAACAAGAGTTGGGATTGGTTTCAGACCCCACCCTCAAGGGCCATGAAATTCCCTCCTCTTCCTCCATATATACAGCCCTTAGGGCACCGTTTAGACCTTGGGTTTTGTTTAGATTGAAAGTTCGCCATAGCTGCAACTTCGCGTACTTCGTTTGTGTTCAACGACCAGACAAAGGCGTCACAGAACCCCACCTTAATCAATAAAGCTTTCATCTTATATTCGCAATATACAGATTGCAATCTCAGTTTCTTGCTTGTTCTTCGTTTGCTCGCAGGAAACAGACCCTCGTGGTCAGGTTGATCGTGCTCCGGCGTGGTCAATAACCTCTCGGAGTTGGTTTAGCGATTGCTAAGGCGCGACGTCCTCGCACGTTCGTAGTCGGATCGTCAAAGTCGACTTCCACCAAAGCGAAATCCACCATCTCATCGAAAGACGGGACACCTTTGCCTATATCAAGTGGTATCAGCGCCACCAGTCCTAGTTCGAGTCCAGTAATTATTGCATTGTTCTCGATTTCCAGATCACGCGATACTCCGAGTCGTGACAGAGACGGACTCCCGAACTTCCGAGCCATCCGCAGAAGAAAAATAGTTCCAGTTTAAAAAAAACACTAAGTCTGGAAAATTCTGGCTAGGCAGTTTTTAGACCATTTGTAGACTTTTTCGAAAAAAAATTGTTGCGGAGCAAAAAAAAAAGAGGAAAAAAGTGCAAAAAAGAAGGAAAAAAAAGAGGAAAAAAATTCAGAGTGTGCTCCTCCCTTGTTTACGTGCCGCGCCGTGATTTTGTTGGTGTTCTAGGCTCGCGTCTCTAGCACAGTCTAGCCTAAGACCAGCACAGTACCGTCGTTGAGCGTTTATTCAACTTTGCATCTCTGAATTGATTATTGCTGACCCTTTTTGCTACCATATTATAAGCCTTCCCTGCTCCACATACATCTACGTCGTGCGTTGGACTCTCCCTGGTAATCGATCTATCCAAGCTTTGAGAGTTGATAGAGGCAGAGGTGTCCCGTCTTTCGATGAGATGGTGGATTTCGCTTTGGTGGAAGTCGACTTTGACGATCCGACTACGAGCGTGCGAGGACGTCGCGCCTTAGCAATCGCTAAACCAACTCCGAGAGGTTATTGACCACGCCGAAGCACGATCAACCTGACCACGAGGGTCTATTTCCTGCGAGCAAACGAAGAACAAGCAAGAAACTGAGATTGCAATCTGGATATTGCGAATATAAGATGAAAGCTTTATTGATCAAGGTGGGGTTCTGTGACGCCTTTGTCTGGTCGTTGAACACAAACGAAGTACGCGAAGTTGCAGCTATGGCGAACTTTTGATCTAAACAAAACCCAAAGTCTAAGCGGTGCCCTAAGGGCTGTATATATGGAGGAAGAGGGGAGAATTTCGTGGCCCTTGGTGGAGGGTCGAAACTAACCCTATCTCTTGTTTCCCCACACATACGGACTCTAAAATAGCCTATACTAATGTATTTCGAAATTACATGGGCCTGGCCCAATAATAAGGTGACACAGCACCTAGAATAGCCTCTGGACGAAATTTATGAAGTGGCATCTTGTATATTTCGTCCAAGGCTTCATGCACTCATTATGGTGGCTTCAAAGTCCTGAAATCATCACTTGTAACTCCATTCTTGTCCCCCTTGCGCATGCCATCATCTCCATGCTTGTTCTTGCTCCAATGTTCATCCTTCTCCAAGCTAGGCCCTTCATTTGTAAGCAAAACAAATGTATCCAATTTAGGCAGCATCATATTCTCATGAACATTAGAATCATTACCAAGAAGCGAAAGTACCTGGTAATTTAGTTGGCGTGCGCGAGCTCTAGTAATTGGTCCAGTATGTATAGCAGCAGGGGCTGTGGGTGTAACAATGGTATTGATGTCCTCATCATCCTCCCCTTCTTGAAATGAAGTCGTCCTCGACGGAAGTTCATCTTCCTCACCCAAATATGGCTTCAAATCTGCAATGTTAAAAGTGGGACTAACCCCAAAATCTGCAGGCAGCTCAAGTTTATATGCATTATCATTTACTTTCTCCAACACCTTAAAGGGACCAGCAGCACGTGGCATTAGCTTTGATTTGCGCAAATCAGAAATCTATCCTTACGCAAATGTAACCAAACAAGATCTCCAGGTGCAAACACAACATGTTTTCTACCCTTATCTCCAGCAAGTTTATATTTAGCATTCATCGCTCAATGTTTTCCTTAGTTAACTCATGCATTTTAAAATCAATTCAGCACGTTCTTTAGCATCAAAATTAACCTTCTCCGAAGATGGAAGAGGCAACAAATCAATAGGTGCACGAGGTAGGAAACCATACACAACTTCAAAAGGGCACATCTTAGTAGTAGAATGCAATGAGCGATTATAAGCAAATTCAATATGAGGCAAGCATTCCTCCCACATTTTCTTATTTTTCTTTAGAACAGCCCTAAGCATAGTAGACAATGTTCTATTGACTACTTCAGTTTGTCCATCAGTTTGGGGGTGACAAGTAGTACTAAAAAGCAGTTTAGTCCCCAACTTAGCCCATAAACATCTCCAAAAGTGGCTAAGAAATTTAGTATCACGATCTGAAACAATAGTATTTGGCACACCATGCAAGCGAATAATTTCACGAAAGAACAAATCAGCAACATTGACAGCATCATCGCTTTTATGACATGGTATAAAGTGTGCCATTTTCGAGAATCTATCCACGATAACAAATATGCTATCCCTCCCCTTCTTTGTTCTAGGTAAACCTAGGTCCATCGATATATCCTCCCAAGGAACACTAGGTACAGGCAAAGGCATATATAAACCATGAGGATTGAGTCGTGACTTAGCTTTTTGACATGTAGTGCAGCGAGCAATAAAACGCTCAACATCCCGTCTCATCTTTGGCCAAAAGAAATGTGTAGCAAGTACGTCCTCTGTCTTCTTCACGCCAAAGTGTCCCATTAGTCCTCCTCCATGGGCCTCCTGCAACAACAAAAGACGAACGGAGCTAGCTGGAATGCTTAGCTTGTTAGCACGAAACACAAATCCATCATTAACGACAAACTTGTTCCATGTTCTTCCTTCTTTACAATTCTGCAATACATCTTTAAAATCAGCATCATGCACATATTGATCTTTGATGGTCTCCAAACCAAATATTTTGAAGTCAAGTTGTGAAAGCATAGTATAGCGACGAGACAATGCATCAGCAATAACATTTTCTTTACCCTTCTTGTGTTTAATGACATAAGGGAAAGTCTCAATGAATTCAACCCATTTAGCATGTCTACGATTCAGTTTAGCTTGAATTTTAATATGTTTCAAAGATTCATGATCAGAATGTATAACAAATTCTTTGGGCCATAAATAATGTTGCCATGTTTCTAAAGTCCGAACAAGAGCATATAATTCTTTATCATAAGTAGAGTAATTCAGACTAGGCCCACTCAATTTTTCAGAAAAGTATGCAACAGGTTTGCCATCTTGTAATAACACACCTCCTAATCCAATTCCACTAGCATCACATTCAAGCTCAAAAGTCTTATTAAAATCAGGAAGTTGGAGTAAAGGAGCATGTGTCAACTTAGCTATCAATACCGTGAAGGCTTCTTCCTGTGCGGTACCCCAAACAAAAGGCACATCCTTCTTTGTAAGCTCGTTGAGAGGTGCAGCAATGGTGCTGAAATCTCTCACAAAACGCCTATAGAAACCAGCGAGGCCAAGGAAACTCCTCACTTGTGTGACCGTTTTGGGCTGCGGCCAACTCTCAATAGCTTCAATCTTGGCTTTATCAACTTCAATTCCCTGTGGAGTAACAACATAGCCAAGAAAAGATACTCGGTCGGTGCAAAAGGTGCACTTCCCAAGGTTACCAAAAAACGTGCATCACGTAGAGCATTAAAAACAGCACGTAAATGTTCCAAATGTTCTTCCAAAGATTTGCTATAAATCAGTATATCATCAAAATAGACTACCACAAATCGTCCAATGAAAGCACGTAAAACTTCGTTCATTAATCTCATGAAAGTACTAGGTGCATTAGTTAACCCAAAAGGGATGACTAACCACTCATATAATCCAAACTTAGTTTTAAATGCTGTTTTCCATTCATCTCCCAATTTCATACGAATTTGATGGTATCCACTACGCAAATCAACTTTGGAGAATATTGTAGAGCCACTCAATTCATCAAGCATATCATCTAGCCTAGGAATAGGGTGGCGATAACGAATAGTAATATTATTGATGCCTCTACAATCAACACACATACGTGACGTACCATCCTTTTTCGGCACTAGAATAATAGGAACAGCACAAGGACTAAGGGATTCGCGTATATAACCTTTGTCGAGCAGCTCCTGTACTTGACGCATAATCTCCTTCGTCTCCTCTGGATTGGTACGGTATGGTGCACGGTTGGGTAATGATGCACGGGAATTAAGTCAATTTGATGCTCAATCCCTCGAATAGGTGGTAATCCGGTGGCACGTCTTGTGGAAAGAGCGTCAGCGAACTCCTGCAAAATGTTAGTGACAGCAGGGGGCAAAGAGGAAGGCACGTCCTCGAATGAAAATAATGCCTCTTTGCACACAAAAGCATAGCAAATAGATTTGCTAAAATCTAGCTCATCAATATCAGATTTGGTGGCAAGTAAACATGCACTTTTCAATTTAATTTCAGAAGCAACAGTAGATGGTTTATTATTAGGCTTCATGTGTTGCTCAAATTCATTTGCCACAATCTGATTTTCACTTTTATTTTTCTCCTGTTTTGCTTTATTAGCTCTATTAATATCATCTTTCAAAATGGACTCAGGAGTCATAGGAAGCAAAGTAATATTTTTATCCTTATGAACAAGAGTATACTGATTGTTTCTACCATGGTGTACAGAATTTTTATCAAATTGCCATGGTCTACCAAGTAACAAGGAACATGCTTGCATAGGTACCACATCACAATCAACATAATCAGCATATGTAGAGATACTAAAATGCACACGAACAGTACGTGTTTCCTTCACCTTGCCGCTGTTGTTGAACCATTGGATGTAGTAAGGATGTGGATGTGGTCTTGTGGTGAGAGATAGCTTCTCCACCATCTCCATGCTAGCCAAGTTGTTGCAGCTCCCTCCATCTATGATGACGCGAATAGAACGTTCCTTCACAACTCCCTTTGTATGGAACAAATTATGCCTCTGATTTTGCTCAGCTTGTGTAACCTGCACACTCAAAACACGTTGAGCAACTAAACATTCATACCTGTCAGCATCTTCAGCAGCCATGTATTGTGTCTCATGATCAGAATCATCTCCACCATGTTCCTCATGTGTAATAAGAGCCAAAGTCTCCTCATCATAGTCACTAGCGGACTCATACCCACCATCCTCAGTAGCAATCATCACGCTGAGATTTGCATTCTCTCGCAAAATGTCCTCTTCCCTTACAACGACGACAAATAATATCACTTGTGTGCCCTGTTGACGCCATGGAAGAAGAAGAGCTCTGTGCAGGCCCGGCAGGTGTGCTCTTGGCAGATAGTGGTGGTTGTGCCTGCTTTCTTGTATCACGGTTGGAGGTGGCACCTGAAGGAGGTGATGGTGCAGTGGAAGTAGATGATGCACGTGGTGTCCATGATGAAGGTCGACCTGCAGAAAAGTTAGTGCGCGCCAATGCCTGTCGATCCTGCACTTCACGTTCAGCTTTACAAGCAAGATGGAATAAACGAGTGATATTATTATAATCCTTATAGTCTAGAATGGTCTGAATCTCTCTATTTAATCCACCCAGAAAACGTGCAAGCATAGCTTCATTCTCCTCAACAATACCACATCTAATCAAGCCAGTTTGTAATTCCTGATAATATTCTTCTACAGAATTTTTTCCTTGTCTTAAACGCTGCAATTTTTGAAGTAATTCACGTTGATAATATGGTGGAACCCAACGAGTACGCATAGCAGTTTTCAAAGCAGCCCAAGTAGCTGGAACAGGATATAATCTACAATGTTCAGACCACCAAACACATGCAAAGCTAGTGAAAGCACAAACAGCAGCAGGAACACGTCTCTCCTCAGGATATTGTAAACATGTAAATCGTTGTTCAGTTTCTAACTCCCAAGTAAGATATATATCAGGAACATATCTACCCTCAAATGGTGGAATATTCAATTTTAGTTTAGGGAGATGGTCATGATCTCGTACCTGAGGGGGAGCCCTAACATTGCCATTATTTGCATGTGGACGACCTGGTGGTTGTGGTGCTGGTGGTTGCACGTAGTTCTGATGTTGATCAACCTCATCCTCGTAATCTTCCACATAATCATCCTCGTCGGTACCAGCAGCAGCAGTAGCAGGAGCCAAAGAAGCACCAACAGCAGTAGCAGCGGCACCAGAATTTTGTCCTGGCTCAATAGGAACACGCTGAGCTCGTCCATACTGATTCGGAAGGGGGCGTAGTTGTTGTCGTTGCAGAGGTGCGATAGGTGCAGCCGGCGGTGGTTGTGGAAAACGCGAGCAATTCATCAAACTTGCTATCAAGCTTTGTTTCAAACGTCTTCTCAATGCCATCTATCTTCTCCATGGCCTCGTCAAATCTGTTTACCACATCTTGCACCTGTCCAATCATCATTTGCTGAAACTTATCATGTAGCTGTTTGTTTGTCAGGTTCTCCCAATCAGTCTCATCGGCCTGTGTTCCTGCCATGGTTAGCAGCAATAGAAACACACAAGAATATGATCCTACAGACTACTAGGAAGTGGTGGTGGTGGTGTGGTGGACAGTCACAAATCCGTGAAGCAAATCTCAAATTCTTACCAGTTCTTACCCAGCAGCAGGTGGTGATCGGCAACCGTTGTAGTCAAAACTCTCAAAGCTTGGCTATAGCGATTACCAGGAGAATCAAGCATACGACGTAGATGTATGTGGAGCTGGGAAGGCTTATAATATGGTAGCAAAAAGGGTCAGCAATAATCAAATCAGAGATGCAAAGTTGAATAAACGCTCAACGACGGTACTGTGCTGGTCCTAGGCTAGACCGTGCTAGAGACGCGAGCCTAGAACACTAACAAAATCACGGCGCTGCACGTAAACAAAGGAAAAGCACACTCTGAATTTTTTTTCGCTTTTTTTTGCGCTGCTTTTTTTTTGCTGCTGCTTTTTTTTTTGCGAAAAATCACTATAATGGCGAGTGTCTCAAAACTCTTCCCAGGTCAAACTGACAGGATGGGCACGAAATTTTTTCGACCAAATTTTTTTTTCGACTGCCGGACCCAAAAACTGGAAACGGGTCAAAAAAAACTTTCTATAACGGCGACTGGCTCAATACGCTTAGAAACACCTAAAAATAGGATAGCCAGAAATTTTTTTATCCCGTGCGTTTTTGGAAACCAACCTCTTCTACGGACGGCAAAAGATTGCTGGAATCCGAAACCTACTCAGACAAGGAAACACGAATCGGAAATTAGATGGATCCCGAAAACAAACCTAATACGCAAGGAACTCGGATTGGTGGTGGATATATGGTGGTGGTATATGGCAACGGTGGTGGTATATGGCAGCGGTGGTGGTATATGGATACGGATTCGAAGCGGTGGCGGATAGGCGGTGGTGGTAGATGGCAGGGGCGATGATGATGGTGCGGCGGCGGCGTGACAACTTATGACCAGAACTCGAAACTCTAAAAGACTAGACACTAAGACCAGCAACTAGACACGACGATGCAACCGCAAATTCAACAACGCAAATACAGAAAAGATTATGCAAAGGCTCAGATTGGTTCGGATATGATGACCTAACCCTAATTTTTTTTTGGCTTTTTTGTGGACTGTAGGTATGAAGAACAGACTCGATCTAAACTATGAAAAGCTGTAAAATCTCACCGAGCAACCTGGAAATCTGATACCACTTGATAGAGGCAGAGGTGTCCCGTCTTTCGATGAGATGGTGGATTTCGCTTTGGTGGAAGTCGACTTTGACGATCCGACTACGAGCGTGCGAGGACGTCGCGCCTTAGCAATCGCTAAACCAACTCCGAGAGGTTATTGACCACGCCGGAGCACGATCAACCTGACCACGAGGGTCTATTTCCTGCGAGCAAACGAAGAACAAGCAAGAAACTGAGATTGCAATCTGGATATTGCGAATATAAGATGAAAGCTTTATTGATCAAGGTGGGGTTCTGTGACGCCTTTGTCTGGTCGTTGAACACAAACGAAGTACGTGAAGTTGCAGCTATGGCGAACTTTTGATCTAAACAAAACCCAAAGTCTAAACGGTGCCCTAAGGGCTGTATATATGGAGGAAGAGGGGGAGAATTTCGTGGCCCTTGGTGGAGGGGTCCGAAACTAACCCTATCTCTTGTTTCCCACACATACGGACTCTAAAAATAGCCTATACTAATGTATTTCGAAATTACATGGGCCTGGCCCAATAATAAGGTGACGCAGCACCTAGAATAGCCTCTGGATGAAATTTATGAAGTGGCATCTTGTATATTTCGTCCAAGGCTTCATGCACTCATTATGGTGGCTTCAAAGTCCTGAAATCATCACTTGTAACTCCATTCTTGTCCCCCTATGCATGCCATCATCTCCATGCTTGTTCTTGCTCCAATGTTCATCGTTCTCCAAGCTAGGCCCTTCATTTGTAAGCAAAACAAATGTATCCAATTTAGGCAGCATCATATTCTCATGAACATTAGAATCATTACCAAGAAACGAAAGTACCTGGTAATTTAGTTGGCGTGCGCGAGCTCTAGTAATTGGTCCAGTATGTATAGCAGCAGGGGCTGTGGGTGTAACAATGGTATTGATGTCCTCATCAAGAGTTTTGACTACAACGGTTGCCGATCACCGCCTGCTGCTGGGTAAGAACTGGTAAGAATTTGAGATTTGCTTGACGGGTTTGTGATACACCACCACCACTTTTAGTAGCCTGTAGGATCATATTCTTGTGTGTTTCTGTTTGCTGCTAACCATGGCAGGATCACAAGCCGATGAGACTGATTGGGAGAACCTGACGAACAAACAGCTACATGATAAATTTCAGCAAATGATGAGTGGACAGGTGCAAGATGTGCTAAACAGATTTGACGAGGCCATGGAGAAGATAGATGGCATTGAGAAGACGTTTGAAACAAAGCTTGATAGCAAGTTTGATGAATTGCTCGCGTGTTTTCCACAACCACCGCCGGCTGCACCTATCGCACCTCTGCAACGACAACAACTACGCCCCCTTCCGAATCAGTATGGACGAGCTCAGCGTGTTCCTATTGAGCTAGGACAAAATTCTGGTGCCACTGCTACTGCTGTTGGTGCTTCTTTGGCTCCTGCTGCTGCTGCTGGTGGTACCGAGGAGGATGATTATGTGGGAGATTACGAGGATGAGGTTGATCAACATCAGAACTATGTGCAACCACCAGCACCACAACCACCAGGTCGTCCACATGCAAATAATGGCAATATTAGGGCTCCCCCTCAGGTACGAGATCATGACCATCTCCCTAAACTGAAATTGAATATTCCACCATTTGAGGGTAGATATGTTCCTGATATATATCTTACTTGGGAGTTAGAAACTGAACAATGATTTACATGTTTACAATATCCTGAGGAGAGACGTGTTCCTGCTGCTGTTTGTGCTTTCACTAGCTTTGCATGAGTTTAGTGGTCTGAATATTGTAGATTATATCCTGTTCCAGCTACTTGGGCTGCTTTGAAAACTGCTATGCGTACTCGTTGGGTTCCACCATATTATCAACGTGAATTACTTCAAAAATTGCAGCGCTTAAGACAAGGAAAATTCTGTAGAAGAATATTATCAGGAATTACAAACTGGCTTGATTAGATGTGGTATTGTTGAGGAGAATGAAGCTATGCTTGCATGTTTTCTGGGTGGATTAAATAGAGAGATTCAGACCATTCTAGACTATAAGGATTATAATAATATCACTCGTTTATTCCATCTTGCTTGTAAAGCTGAACGTGAAGTGCAGGATCGACAGGCATTTGCGCGCACTAACTTTTCTGCAGGTCGACCTTCATCATGGACACCACGTGCATCATCTAGTTCCACTGCACCATCACCTCCTTCAGATGCCACCTCCAACCGTGATACAAGAAAGCAGGCACAACCACCACTATCTGCCAAGAGCACACCTGCCGGGCCTGCACAGAGCTCTTCTTCTTCCATGGCGTCAACAGGGCACACAAGTGATATTATTTGTCGTCGTTGTAAGGGAAGAGGACATTTTGTGAGAGAATGCAAATCTCAGCGTGTGATGATTGCTACTGAGGATGGTGGGTATGAGTCCGCTAGTGACTATGATGAGGAGACTTTGGCTCTTATTACACATGAGGAACACGGTGGAGATGATTCTGATCATGAGACACAATACATGGCTGCTGAAGATGCTGACAGGTATGAATGTTTAGTTGCTCAACGTGTTTTGAGTGTGCAGGTTACACAAGCTGAGCAAAATCAGAGGCATAATTTGTTCCATACAAAGGGAGTTGTGAAGGGACGTTCTATTCGCGTCATCATAGATGGAGGGAGCTGCAACAACTTGGCTAGCATGGAGATGGTGGAGAAGCTATCTCTCACCACAAGACCACACCCACATCCTTACTACATCCAATGGTTAAACAACAGCGGCAAGGTTAAGGTAACACGTACTGTTCGTGTGCATTTTAGTATCTCTACATATGCTGATTATGTTGATTGTGATGTGGTACCTATGCAAGCATGTTCCTTATTACTTGGTAGACCATGGCAATTTGATAAAAATTCTGTACACCATGGTAGAAACAATCAGTATACTCTTGTTCATAGGGATAAAAATATTACTTTGCTTCCTATGACTCCTGATTCCATTTTGAAAGATGATATTAATAGAGCTAATAAAGCAAAACAGGAGAAAAATAAGAGTGAAAATCAGATTGTGGCAAAAGAATTTGAGCAACACATGAAGCCTAATAATAAACCATCTACTGTTGCTTCTGAAATTAAATTGAAAAGTGCATGTTTACTTGCCACCAAATCTGATATTGATGAGCTAGATTTTAGCAAATCTGTTTGCTATGCTTTTGTGTGCAAAGAGGCATTATTTTCATTCGAGGACGTGCCTTCCTCTTTGCCCCCTGCTGTCACTAACATTTTGCAGGAGTTCGCTGACGTCTTTCCACAAGACGTGCCACCGGGATTACCACCTATTCGAGGGATTAAGCATCAAATTGACTTAATTCCCGGTGCATCATTACCCAACCGTGCACCATGATGTAGGGTGGAACCCTATAGCGTCGATCTTTCACGTTTGGAGCGGGATCCCTCGAAGAACACGATGAACACGGGGAAGAACGGGGAGAAATCACAAGGGGAAACACTCAAGAACAAGTCCAAATCACACATCCACTAGACAATCAAACACACAAGATCACAAGGTACACGAACAACAAAGGGAAAGATACAAGGTAAGGTTCATCTCCAAGAGGAGGTCTTGATGATATCCTAGATGGATCTTCCCACAAGGGGGCCTTGATGATATCCCGCAGAATCTTCTCACATGGAGGTCTTGAACTCCATGGGAGTGGTAGTCTCTCTCTCTCAAGAGTAGAGGTAGGAGCAAAGCTCACCTAAGAATGAGCTATCATATTTGCTAACCCTAACTAGAGGAAGGGGATGGAGTATATATAGGCTAGTCCACTGATAGAGGCGGGGGTGTCCCGATCTTTCGATGAGATGATAACTATCGATTTGGTGGAGACGACTTTGACGATCTGACTACAAACGTGCACGACGTTGCGCCTTAGCAATCGCTAAACCAACTCCGAGAGGTTATTGACCATGCCGGAGCACAATCAACCTGACCACGAAGGTCTATTCCTGCAAGCAATTGAAGAACAAGCAAGAATATGATAAAAGCAATCTGAATATTGCGAGTATGTATGAAGTATTGATAAAGGTGGGGATCCGAAGCGGTCTTGGTCTGGTCGTTGGACACAAACGAAGTACGAAGTTGCAATGGCTAACTTTAACTAAACAAATCCCAAGCAAAAAGCTACTAGATGGATCTACTTATATAGGAGCAAGGGTGACGGCCAAGGAGGTGGGAGAACGTCCCAAGGCAGCCTAAAACTAACCCTAGGTCGTACAAGGCCAATGGGCCCAAGTGGAGGTGACGTAATACCTTTGGACTTGTAGTTTGACTCGGATTCTGGTCCAGCGTCAGATTATTTCGTCCATAACTCAACGCTCTGGACGGATTTTAAGATGATTCCAACTGTGCTGGAAAGAGCATGAAATCTACTTTCCAACAAAAAAAGAATCACCCAATTCGGAGTCCGTATGAAAATGTTGTTGACGTTTTGAGTCAGGTATGTCTGTGCAGTCCAAATCTGAATCCAGAACGTGAGAGATTTGGACTCTATCTTCTCTTGGCCCAAAAGTGACGTGAGAAGACTTTTTGAACAGCACCTAAACTTCTCCTTTTCCCTTATCTTCATATGTGGATTGTACAAATGTCCCATACACCTGCAATTAGACAAAACACAAAAGTATGTGAAGTATTTTTGTTCTGGATAACATAAATATATTATTGAATAGTTTGCACTAGAAATCACCTGACAAATATGCATGTATGCATTATTTTTGGTCTTATCTAAGGTAGTCATGTCCTCATCATCCACGAAGGGGTAAGTGAGGAGGGGATACATGGGCCTTTGGCCCGACTCTGCACGCAGGCAGGCGCCGGATGTCCGGGCTGGGGGCCGGATGTCCAGGCGTTCGCGGGAGGCCGGATGTCCGGGGCATGGGCCGGATTTCCGGGTTGGTGAGGTCGGCCTCGGTGCTCTCTGGATAGGGGCATCAGATATCCGGGCTTATGGCCGGATGTCCGGGCTGTCGGGAGACGCCGGATGTCCGGGCTTGCGGGCCGGATGTCCGGGGCCTGTAGGTACTTGGCGGCTGGACGGCTGCTATGGATGATGCTCCAAGGGCCGGATGTCCGGGTCCTGGGGGTTGTCTCCGTCTTCTTTCATCGTTGCTTCCAGGCTTCCCTTGCGGATGGTGTAGTTGTTCCTTGGCGCTTGCACTCCTCCTCAACATCCGTGAAGCTCCGACAATACCTATGCATGCACACGGGAGAAGTGTCAAGTAGTATACCATCCTCGAAGGGGTCAAGTGAGCACGTGTAAAGGAGAAGATTCACCTTTATGTATGAGAAGTAGAGGTCGCACGTGTCACTTGTCAAACGGACTCTTGACATGGTGATGACCATAGGATGCTCCGCATCATCCCCTCTCCCTTGGAAAAGATCCGACTTCGGATCGAAAACCAAATCACCATGGGAAAGAGATGGTGGTGCCGTGTCGAAATGGTCGGTCACCAAGCACTCATCATCTTGAAACTCGAAATGGGCACTATCCAATGTCGCACCGTCTAGTGATTCCTTCAAAAGAAGCAAGAACAACAAACACTTGGAAAAACAAATGTGGTTAGCGTTAGTGCAAAACCAAGCATTCAAGAGGTGATTCACCAAACAAGTGTCGTCATCAAGCATAGCATCGGGTGTGACAAAGGATTGTGAGATGGCATGTAAGCATATCAATTGAGCACAAGCAAAGATATCATGGGGACAAGTATGCAGATGTGAGGTAGAGATGCAAATATGTGTGACAAGAGCATAAGCATCCACCTCAAGGTCATAGCAAGCAAGCATAAAGCGCTCGACAAATGGTCGATGGTAGGCATAGGAATCATTCACAACACCAAATAAAATGAAGTGTCTAAACACATGGGACAAGTGCAAGACAATCCAAGCATAACGTGCATAGGGTGTAGCGAATATAGTGTGGCACTCAACACAATAGAAAGAGCAATTGTTCATCATGTGTGAGGCAATCAAGTGAATCATGTGACAAACAAAGGGACATGACATATGTGAAGAAATGATATTGGTGCAACCAACCATATGATAGTAGCAAGTAGTCCAAGAACTGGATGCAACACACAAGGTATATATGTCATGGAGCATGGAAATGTGGCAATCATGGGTGAAAGCAATATCTTGACCATGCGTGCATATGGTGCAAGCAACACATGAAGTATGATCCACAATATCCAAGCTCAAGAAGGATGTCACCTTGAAAGCATGTCCTTGTGCATTCTTCACAATGCCGAAGTGGTAGGAAATGTGGTGTAGAAACGATGCATGGTCGAATGTATGAGGCTCGCTCTCAAGAGCTCGAATGGTCAACTCTCGTGAAGTGCAAGTCGACACAAAGTCCAAGTATCCTACACACGCACACAACAAAACAAAGAGCGTATGCGCATGGTAGATAAACACATCATCCATCATGATGGTTCTCTTCTCTTGCACATAACCATTAGAAGCACAAGTGCATGAATTATATGATTCAACAATAGCGATATTCACGGCACTAGGTATATGGTGCAAAGAGGTAAGACAAGCATGCTTCACAAGGAATATGTCAATATCTCCAAACATATGTAAGAATGCTATGGGGGCAATCTTAAGAGCAAGACTATAAGCATTGTTGCACTCAATACATGGCAAATCATCTAGCATGTGAGAGGCAACACATGGAGATATATGACACGAAGCAATATGAATCATGTGCAAAGCATATAGATGGTTGTCATCAACTGCATGAGATGAGCAAGTATGACACAGGAGACAATGATCAAGATATATCATGTGAGAGGCATGAGCATATATGTCATCAACCCAAGAAAGCAAGTAGTGGAACATGGGTGATGCAACATAGCGTGCATTCATAGCTATCAAGTCAAGCAAGCTAGTAGTGCGAAGATGCAACATACTAGGAGGAATCATTGTAAACATGTCATTGGTGCAAATAGTGGGCATGAATAATTCACAAGTCATAGCACAAGCATGAAAGCAAGATATGAGTACAATATCATGAATGTATTGGCGAGAGGCCATATGTGAATAGCAATGGGTCATCATGACTCTCCCAACACAACAAGCATCAATAGAATGGGGCACATGATAAACATGGCAAAAGCAACAAGGATCTCCACCAAGCATGCAAATACACATAGTAATATCATAATGGAGAATCATGGTAGATGCAAACAAGGGTCACAATTGCATGGCAAAGGCATAGAAGCAAGCATAACATGCAAAGTGAACACGGTAAAATGAGCATAATGTGAGAAGTGGTAAATGGCCCATAGCCGTGTGAGAGCCAAGTAGAGGAGTTTGCGTAGTCCTTGCGCCAAAGGAACAGTGGTAAGGATAGTCCACGGGATCCCAAATCGTCATTGCTCTCAAGAGCTCGCTTTGTCAACTCGTGGGATTGCGAGGTTGACAAGTATTCCTGGGTACCTACACAAAAGAGACACAAACCAAAGAAATTGTGCGCGTGGTAAATGTACACATCATCCATCATGATGTGTATTTGCACGTGTGAGTTAGCACAAGATAAGCATCGCTCAAAGAAATTTGATGCATGGTATAAGAACATGTCATCCATCATGAAAGAATAGTTATTATGTATGACACGATGGGGACACAAATTGAGCAAACAAGTATATGGCACATCAAAAGCATGTTTATTCATGGGGAGCATATGGTGCACACAAGTATTGTGATCATGCAATGGATGGGATGGGTCAAAATCTCCTAAAATGGATGAGGAAACTATGGGGGTCTCCTCATGAGCAATATCGGAAACATCACATGGAGAAAATGGACAACATCCAAAACAATGCATATCCGAAGCTAGGTGGTCATGGCATGGCATATGAGATAAATGATGCAAAGGGAGCATATCAATATCATCACAAGAGAAACAAATGCCAATAACCATGGGCTTGTCATCTATGCCATATGTGCAAATTGGGTTTATTTTAATGGCATATGCATAGTCACTATGAAGAGATTGCAAATAAGACATATGGTTGATCTCATGCATAGCATATGACAAGGCAAGCGGATTATCAAACATGATGTGACCTAAAGAATTGTCACAAGAAATCCTATATAACATGCCATCACTATTAATAGACTCCACATGAGAATCATCATATTCATCATAAATGGGCAAATCATCACATGGGGAAATCATACTAGCATGAAGCATGGTACAAGGTGGATCAACATCATGCAAGCAATCAATCTCAAGAATGTCCACTAGTGGGACTAGAGTATCACCGTCACCTTTGTTACCTTTGTCATTCCACTCAAGTGGTGTAGGTGAGGTGGGAAAGACCAAATGGTGGTCAAGATCATCATCTAGATGGAACCATGTGGGGGGTGCATCATATTCCACCATGGCCATCGTCTTGTCCAAAGGGAGGACGAAGTCGTCGAGGATCGGCGCATCATGATAAATGGGACCTAGCACCAAATGAGAAGACACAATAGAGGTGGAGGTCAAGTTGTTAGAAATGCAAATGGCCTCATGAGACCTATCAACTATCTCACTCTCTCTATGTGGTGGTTCACTCACTCCCTCAAAATAGGTGCACTCAAACTCACGTATGGTGGAGTCACTCATCTCACTCAAGTGGTGGGGGTTGTGGCTCTCCTCACATGGGAATTGTGGCAACTCATCATATATGGGGCTAGTGGTGAAGTCACTCTCACTCTCAATATGGTGGCACAAGTCACTCAAGTCATCATACGTCGCCCGTGGTCGAAGGAAGATCCCATGCTCAACCATCTCGTCGTAAATGCGCCGTGGATGAAGGCCAAGATGGCACATCATCACTCTCCTCCATGACCGAAGGAAAATCCCATGCTCGATCATCTCGTCGTAAATGCCGCAGATGAAGGCCAAGATGGTGCATCATCACTCTCGCCTCCAAAGATGGAAGCATCATCCTTGCTCGCCACCTTGTCGCCGCCTCCAAAGCTTGGTCCTTGAGGGTCTCCGTGAGTCGCACTCTCGCCGCCTGCACCGTCTTGAAAAAGAGTCGAAGTAGACTCGGCACCATCAATACCACAAAGAGGGATGGCGGTGAAGTCAAACTTGGGAGCATCGTCTTGGAGCTCGTCGGGCTTGGACATCTTGGTGGTACTAGCCTCATGCTTGTCGAGAGCTTGGTCGCCATGAAGTTTGCTTGGGGTGGAGAAGCCTTGGCCTTCATGAGTTCTTGTTCTGCCTTCAGAGCACCAATGTAGTAGTCGTCGATGGACTTGTAGTTCTCGAGGAAGATGGTATTGGAGATGTCGTTGTGCAATCCCATCAGGAAGTGGAACTTCATCGAAATGGGGTCGCCCACGGCTCGTCAGAAGGCAATCATCATCTCCTTGAAGTACTTGTCGATGGACTTGGATCCTTGGGTGGTGTTCTCCAATTGGCGTCGAAGTTGTTCTGTGTAGGTTGGAGGCACAAACTCGCCCGAAAGCTCTCTTCGTCTTGGGCCAACTCATCTCGTAGCTCTCCGAAGGTGTGTGAAGCCACCATATCGAGGCGTAGTCGTGGAAGTTTCTTGTGGCGCACTTCACTTGATCTTCAGGACGAACTTGATGTAGCTTGAGGTAGTCGCCCATCAAACGCTCCCACTCGAGGTACTCCTCGGGTTCTTGAGTCCCATAGAAAGGAATCGTGTGGTCGATGTCGAGGTCGTAGTAGCTCGTGGAAGTCGCGGACTTGAGCTTGGGGAGCTTCTCTTGAGCGTAGCCTTGAGGTTCTTGTTGGCGAAGATGTCGTATGTCCGTAGGCGAAGATGCCTTGAAGTCACTTTGATGCGGAGCATCCATCCATCATCGCCATGGACTCTACATCAACACATCCAAACCCACAAGGACCTATAACTCGAGCACGTGCAAGAACTCTTGAAACCGAGGTGACATCACTCCTCTCACAAATCCCTTTCGATTCACATGGGACATGGTTACTGATGAGGACATCAATACCATTGTTACACCCACAGCCCCTGCTGCTATACATACTGGACCAATTACTAGAGCTCACAAGACGCCAACTAAATTACCGGTACTTTCGTTTCTTGGTAATGATTCTAATGTTCATGAGAATATGATGCTGCCTAAATTGGATACATTTGTTTTGCTTACAAATGAAGGGCCTAGCTTGGAGAAGGATGAACATTGGAGCAAGAACAAGCATGGAGATGATGGCATGCAAGGGGACAAGAATGGAGTTGCAAGTGATGATTTCAGGACTTTGAAGCCACCATAATGAGTGCATGAAGCCTTGGACGAAATATACAAGATGCCACTTCATAAATTTCGTCCAGAGGCTATTCTAGGTGCTGCGTCACCTTATTATTGGGCCAGGCCCATGTAATTTCGAAATACATTAGTATAGGCTATTTTTAGAGTCCGTATGTGTGGGGAAACAAGAGATAGGGTTAGTTTGGACCCCTCCACCAAGGGCCACGAAATTCTCCCCTCTTCCTCCATATATACAGCCCTTAGGGCACCGTTTAGACTTAGGGTTTTGTTTAGATCAAAAGTTCGCCATAGCTGCAACTTCACAGCATTTCGTTTGTGTTCAACGACCAGACAAAGGCGTCACAGAACCCCACCTTGATCAATAAAGCTTTCATCTTATATTCGCAATATCCAGATTGCAATCTCAGTTTCTTGCTTGTTCTTCGTTTGCTCGCAGGAAATAGACCCTCGTGGTCAGGTTGATCGTGCTCCGGCGTGGTCAATAACCTCTCGGAGTTGGTTTAGCGATTGCTAAGGCGCGACGTCCTCGCACGTTCGTAGTCGGATCGTCAAAGTCGACTTCCACCAAAGCGAAATCCACCATCTCATCGAAAGACGGGACACCTCTGCCTCTATCAAGTGGTATCAGATTTCCAGGTTGCTCGGTGAGATTTTACAGTTTTTCGTAGTTTAGATCGAGTCTGTTCTTCATACCTATAGTCCACGAAAAAGCCAAAAAAATTAGGGTTAGTTCATCCCGTCCGAACCAATCTGAGCCTTTGCATAATCTTTTCTGTATTTGCTTTGTTGAATTTGCGGTTGCATCGTCGTGTCAAGTTGCTGGTCTTAGCGTCTAGTCTTTTAGAGTTTCGAGTTCTGTTCACAGGTTGTCACGTCGCCGCTGCCATATACCACCGCCACATATTCACCGCCAATCCGAATCCATATACGCCACCACATATCCGCCGCCATCACGCCCATCCGAGTCCACCTGCAACATATATCCGCCACCAGTCCGAGTTCCACCAGATTCATCTCCGCCACCAGTCCGAGTTCCACCAGATTCATCTCCGCCACCAGTCCTAGTCCGAGTCCAGTAATTGTTGCATTGTTCTCGATTTCCAGATCACGCGATACTCCGAGTCGTGACAGCACAGGACTCCCCAACTTCCAAGCCATCCGCAGAAGAAAAATAGTTCCAGTTTCAAAAAAAATTCTGGCTAGGCAGTTTTTAGACCATTTGTAGACTTTTCCGAAAAAAAATTGTTGCGGAGCAAAAAAAAAAAAGAGGAAAAAAAGTGCAAAAAAAAAAAAAAAAAAGAAAAAAAATTCAGAGTGTGCTCCTCCCTTGTTTACGTGCAGCGCCGTGATTTTGTTAGTGTTCTAGGCTCGCGTCTCTAGCACGGTCTAGCCTAGGACCAGCACAGTACCGTCGTTGAGCGTTTATTCAACTTTGCATCTCTGAATTGATTATTGCTGACATTTTTTGCTACCATATCATAAGCCTTCCCAGCTCTACATACATCTACGTCGTGCGTTTGATTCTCCCTGGTAATCGCTATATCCAAGCTTTGAGAGTTTTGACTACAACGGTTGCCGATCACCACCTGCTGCTGGGTAAGAACTGGTAAGAATTTGAGATTTGCTTGACGGGTTTGTGATACACCACCACCACTTCTTAGTAGTCTGTAGGATCATATTCTTGTGTGTTTCTATTTGCTACTAACCATGGTAGGATCACAAGCCGATGAGACTGATTGGGAGAACCTGACGAACAAACAGCTACATGATAAGTTTCAGCAAATGATGATTGGACAGGTGCAAGACGTGGTAAACAGATTTGACGAGGCCATGGAGAAGATAGATGGCATTGAGAAGACGTTTGAAACAAAGCTTGATAGCAAGTTTGATGAATTGCTCGCGCGTTTTCCACAACCACCGCCGGCTGCACCTATCGCACCTCTGCAACGACAACAACTACGCCCCCTTCCGAATCAGTATGGACGAGCTCAACGTGTTCCTATTGAGCCAGGACAAAATTCTGGTGCCGCTGCTACTGCTGTTGGTGCTTCTTTGGCTCCTGCTACTGCTGCTGGTGGTACCGAGGAGGATGATGAGTATGTGGACGATTATGAGGATGAGGTTGATCAACATCAGAACTACGTGCAACCACCAGCACCACAACCACCAGGTCGTCCACATGCAAATAATGGCAATATTAGGGCTCCCCCTCATTGTACGAGATCATGACCATCTCCCTAAACTGAAATTGAATATTCCACCATTTGAGGGTAGATATGTTCCTGATATATATCTTACTTGGGAGTTAGAAACTGAACAACGATTTACATGTTTACAATATCCCGAGGAGAGACGTGTTCCTGCTGCTGTTTGTGCTTTCACTAGCTTTGCATGTGTTTGGTGGTCTGAACATTGTAGATTATATCCTGTTCCAGCTACTTGGGCTGCTTTGAAAACTGCTATGCGTACTCGTTGGGTTCCACCATATTATCAACGTGAATTACTTCAAAAATTGCAGCGCTTAAGACAAGGAAAAAACTCTGTAGAAGAATATTATCAGGAATTACAAACTGGCTTGATTAGATGTGGTATTGTTGAGGAGAATGAAGCTATGCTTGCACGTTTTCTGGGTGGATTATAGAGAGATTCAGACCATTCTAGACTATAAGGATTATAATAATATCACTCGTTTATTCCATCTTGCTTGTAAAGCTGAACGTGAAGTGCAGGATCGACAGGCATTGGCGCGCACTAACTTTTCTGCAGGTCGACCTTCATCATGGACACCACGTGCATCATCTACTTCCACTGCACCATCACCTCCTTCAGGTGCCACCTCCAACCGTGATACAAGAAAGCAGGCACAACCACCACTATCTGCCAAGAGCACACCTGCTGGGCCTGCACAGAGCTCTTCTTCTTCCATGGCGTCAACAGGGCACACAAGTGATATTATTTGTCGTCGTTGTAAGGGAAGAGGACATTTTGTGAGAGAATGCAAATCTCAGCGTGTGATGATTGCTACTGAGGATGGTGGGTATGAGTCCGCTAGTGACTATGATGAGGAGACTTTGGCTCTTATTACACATGAGGAACACGGTGGAGATGATTCTGATCATGAGACACAATACATGGCTGCTGAAGATGCTGACAGGTATGAATGTTTAGTTGCTCAACGTGTTTTGAGTGTGCAGGTTACACAAGCTGAGCAAAATCAGAGGCATAATTTGTTCCATACAAAGGGAGTTGTGAAGGAACGTTCTATTCGCATCATCATAGATGGAGGGAGCTGCAACAACTTGGCTAGCATGGAGATGGTGGAGAAGCTATCTCTCACCACAAGACCACATCCACATCCTTACTACATCCAATGGTTCAACAACAGCGGCAAGGTGAAGGTAACACGTACTGTTCGTGTGCATTTTAGTATCTCTACATATGCTGATTATGTTGATTGTGATGTGGTACCTATGCAAGCATGTTCCTTGTTACTTGGTAGACCATGGCAATTTGATAAAAATTCTGTACACCATGGTAGAAACAATCAGTATACTCTTGTTCATAAGGATAAAAATATTACTTTGCTTCCTATGACTCCTGAGTCCATTTTGAAAGATGATATTAATAGAGCTAATAAAGCAAAACAGGAGAAAATAAGAGTGAAAATCAGATTGTGGCAAAAGAATTTGAGCAACACATGAAGCCTAATAATAAACCATCTACTGTTGCTTCTGAAATTAAATTGAAAAGTGCATGTTTACTTGCCACCAAATCTGATATTGATGAGCTAGATTTTAGCAAATCTATTTGCTATGCTTTTGTGTGCAAAGAGGCATTATTTTCATTCGAGGACGTGCCTTCCTCTTTGCCCCTGCTGTCACTAACATTTTGCAGGAGTTCGCTGACGTCTTTCCACAAGACGTGCCACCGGGATTACCACCTATTCGAGGGATTGAGCATCAAATTGACTTAATTCCCGGTGCATCATTACCAACCGTGCACCATACCGTACCAATCTAGAGGAGACGAAGGAGATTATGCGTCAAGTACAGGAGCTGCTCGACAAAGGTTATATACGCGAATCCCTTAGTCCTTGTGCTGTTCCTATTATTCTAGTGCCGAAAAAGGATGGTACGTCACGTATGTGTGTTGATTGTAGAGGCATCAATAATATTACTATTCGTTATCGTCACCCTATTCCTAGGTTAGATGATATGCTTGATGAATTGAGTGGCTCTACAATATTCTCCAAAGTTGATTTGCGTAGTGGATACCATCAAATTCGTATGAAATTGGGAGATGAATGGAAAACAGCATTTAAAACTAAGTTTGGATTTTATGAGTGGTTAGTCATGCCTTTTGGGTTAACTAATGCACCTAGTACTTTCATGAGATTAATGAACGAAGTTTTACGTGCTTTCATTGGACGATTTGTGGTAGTCTATTTTGATGATATACTGATTTATAGCAAATCTTTGGAAGAACATTTGGAACATTTATGTGCTGTTTTTAATGCTCTACGTGATGCACGTTTGTTTGGTAACCTTGGGAAGTGCACCTTTTGCACCGACCGAGTATCTTTTCTTGGCTATGTTGTTACTCCACAGGGAATTGAAGTTGATAAAGCCAAGATTGAAGCTATTGAGAGTTGGCCGCAGCCCAAAACGGTCACACAAGTGAGGAGTTTCCTTGGCCTCGCTGGTTTCTATAGGCGTTTTGTGAGAGATTTCAGCACCATTGCTGCACCTCTCAATGAGCTTACAAAGAAGGATGTGCCTTTTGTTTGGGGTACCGCACAGGAAGAAGCCTTCACGGTATTGAAAGATAAGTTGACACATGCTCCTTTACTCCAACTTCCTGATTTTAATAAGACTTTTGAGCTTGAATGTGATGCTAGTGGAATTGGATTAGGAGGTGTGTTATTACAAGATGGCAAACCTGTTGCATACTTTTCTGAAAAATTGAGTGGGCCTAGTCTGAATTACTCTACTTATGATAAAGAATTATATGCTCTTGTTAGGACTTTAGAAACATGGCAACATTATTTATGGCCCATAGAATTTGTTATACATTCTGATCATGAATCTTTGAAACATATTAAAAGTCAAGCTAAACTGAATCGTAGACATGCTAAATGGGTTGAATTCATTGAGACTTTCCTTATGTCATTAAACACAAGAAGGGTAAAGAAAATGTTATTGCTGATGCATTGTCTCGTCGCTATACTATGCTTTCACAACTTGACTTCAAAATATTTGGTTTGGAGACCATCAAAGATCAATATGTGCATGATGCTGATTTTAAAGATGTATTGCAGAATTGTAAAGAAGGAAGAACATGGAACAAGTTTGTCGTTAATGATGGATTTGTGTTCCGTGCTAACAAGCTATGCATTCCAGCTAGCTCCGTTCGTCTTTTGTTGTTGCAGGAGGCGCATGGAGGAGGACTAATGGGACACTTTGGCGTGAAGAAGACGGAGGACGACTTGCTACACATTTCTTTTGGCCAAAGATGAGACGGATGTTGAGCGTTTTATTGCTCGCTGCACTACATGTCAAAAAGCTAAGTCACGACTCAATCCTCATGGTTTATATATGCCTTTGCCTGTACCTAGTGTTCCTTGGGAGGATATATCGATGGACTTTGTTTTAGGTTTACCTAGAACAAAGAAGGGGAGGGATAGCATATTTGTTGTCGTGGATAGATTCTCGAAAATGGCACACTTTATACCATGTCATAAAAGCGATGATGCTGTCAATGTTGCTGATTTGTTCTTTCGTGAAATTATTCGCTTGCATGGTGTGCCAAATACTATTGTTTCAGATCGTGATACTAAATTTCTTAGCCACTTTTGGAGATGTTTATGGGCTAAGTTGGGGACTAAACTGCTTTTAGTACTACTTGTCACCCCAAACTGATGGACAAACTGAAGTAGTCAATAGAACATTGTCTACTATGCTTAGGGCTGTTCTAAAGAAAAATAAGAAAATGTGGGATGAATGCTTGCCTCATATTGAATTTGCTTATAATCGCTCATTGCATTCTACTACTAAGATGTGCCCTTTTGAAGTTGTGTATGGTTTCCTACCTCGTGCACCTATTGATTTGTTGCCTCTTCCATCTTCGGAGAAGGTTAATTTTGATGCTAAAGAACGAGCTGAATTGATTTTAAAATGCATGAGTTAACTAAGGAAAACATTGAGCGATGAATGCTAAATATAAACTTGCTGGAGATAAGGGTAGAAAACATGTTGTGTTTGCACCTGGAGATCTTGTTTGGTTACATTTGCGTAAGGATAGATTTCTGATTTTGCAAATCAAAGCTAATGCCACGTGCTGCTGGTCCCTTTAAGGTGTTGGAGAAAGTAAATGATAATGCATATAAACTTGAGCTGCCTGCAGATTTTGGGGGTAGTCCCACTTTTAACATTGCAGATTTGAAGCCATATTTGGGTGAGGAAGATGAACTTCCGTCGAGGACGACTTCATTTCAAGAAGGGGAGGATGATGAGGACATCAATACCATTGTTACACCCACAGCCCCTGCTGCTATACATACTGGACCAATTACTAGAGCTCACGCACGCCAACTAAATTACCAGGTACTTTCGTTTCTTGGTAATGATTCTAATGTTCATGAGAATATGATGCTGCCTAAATTGGATACATTTGTTTTGCTTACAAATGAAGGGCCTAGCTTGGAGAAGGATGAACATTGGAGCAAGAACAAGCATGGAGATGATGGCATGCTAAGGGGACAAGAATGGAGTTACAAGTGATGATTTCAGGACTTTGAAGCCACCATAATGAGTGCATGAAGCCTTGGACGAAATATACAAGATGCCACTTCATAAATTTCGTCCAGAGGCTATTCTAGGTGCTCGTCACCTTATTATTGGGCCAGGCCCATGTAATTTCGAAATACATTAGTATAGGCTATTTTTAGAGTCCGTATGTGTGGGGAAACAAGAGATAGGGTTAGTTTGGACCCTCCACCAAGGGCCACGAAATTCTCCCCTCTTCCTCCATATATACAGCCCTTAGGGCACCGTTTAGACTTTGGGTTTTGTTTAGATCAAAAGTTCGCCATAGCTGCAACTTCGCGCATTTCGTTTGTGTTCAACGACCAGACAAAGCGCCACAGAACCCCACCTTGATCAATAAAGCTTTCATCTTATATTCGCAATATCCAGATTGCAATCTCAGTTTCTTGCTTGTTCTTCGCTTGCTCGCAGGAAATAGACCTCGTGGTCAGGTTGATCGTGCTCGGCGTGGTCAATAACCTCTCGGAGTTGGTTTAGCGATTGCTAGGCGCGACGCCCTCGCACGTCAGTAGTCGGATCGTCAAAGTCGACTTCCACCAAAGCGAAATCCACCATCTCATCGAAAGACGGGACACCTCTGCCTCTATCAGTTACTACCTCAAATGGAAATGCTATGCATGCTTAGGTACCAAGGAGTCAACCTAGAAGAAGCTACAGCTCAAGATGGACATCAAGAGCGAGAGGAGGAGCTACAGAGTCCAGGACGAGCGGTACTACCGCTCCAGCCAAGCGGTACTACCGCTGAGCCGAGCCAAGCGGCACTACCGCTCAAGATCCGCCCTACGTCCGCCGAACCCGACAAACTCCAGGAATCGAACGGCGCCAGAGCGGTACTACCGCCTCCCGGCGGTACTACCGCTGAAGCACCTCAGCGGTACTACCGCCCTCCCGAGCGGTACTACCGCTGAAGCACCTCAAGCGGTACTACCGCCCATAGGACCGGTACTACCGCCCTGCCTGCGTGCAGCGTTTCGGGCCGAGGTCCATGTACTCGTTTCGCCCCCAACTTACCCCTTGGAGAACCTAGACTATAAATAGACCATCCCCTCATCCTTTCTAGGGTTAGCATTGGATTAGCTCATATTTGTGTGTGAGAGCCTTTGCTCATCCACCGGTACTTCTCCACGGAGATCAGGACCTCCGTCTAGGAGAAGATCCATCGGATTCAAGACCCCTATACAGGAAGATCCCCTCGTGGATTCAAGACCTCCTCCGGGAGAAGAACGGCTACCTTTGTATCTTTCCTTTGTTGATTTTGGACCATGTATCACTCGTGCTTCGATGATCTAGACCTTGTGTGATTGATCTCTTGTAGGTTGAGTGTCTCTCTCGTTCTTCCCCGTGATTTCCTCTCGTGCTTCCGCGTGTTCTTCGTGTTTTCCTCCGTAGGATCCCCTCCAAACGTGAAAGATCGACGAATTAGGGTTCCACCCTACATCATATGGTATCATGAGCCACGTTGATCACGTTTTTGGAGCCCCTACCCCGTGATTTCTAGCTTGATTTTGTTGTTTTCGTCCTAAAACCCCGAAAATCCCCACAAAAATAGCCCCAAATTTTTTGTGATTTGTTAGTTTGATGATGTTTTGTTGATTTTGATCCGTGGATTTGCTTGGTTTCGAGTCGATCTAGCATCTCCCCAAGTTTCACCTCTTTCCATCCACAAAATCCATCGAATTTTGACCCCGAAATCATCCATTTCCGCCCCAAAATCGCGAAACAATTCGAGCAGTCGAGAAAATCCCGACACGAGCGGTACTACCGCCCTACAGAGCGGTACTACCGCTGTGACCCTCAAGCGGTACTACCGCCCCGCGAACGGTACTACCGCCAGGCCCCTTCCAGCCGAAATAGTCGAAAAAACCCGACACGAGCGGTACTACCGCCCTTCCCAGCGGTACTACCGCCCTGACCATTTCCAGCTTTCTGAGTTTCACCATTTCCACCATAACTTCCACATCCGGAGTCCGATTTTCGCGTTCTTTAGCTCGTTGAGAAGCTATTGACATTCTCCTTCCTCCTAGATAGGCTACAACACCATTGGACACCATCTAAATTTCCAAATATTGGCATCTTTGCCTAGGGCTTTCACCACATCATACGCTATACCACCTCCACTTTCCGCTACCACCATTGTTGCTTTTGTTCTTTGTGAATTTGAGTTGTGGTTCCCGTGTCCTATTGTGTTTCGGCTATATAGGTACGGTTCGACGTCAACATCACCACCGCCATCTTCGCTAAGGACTCATCATCGCCAGGACGGTAACCTCGACGACATCGTTGTCATCTCTCGCAATTGCATTGATAACCAACATAGCCCATCTTTTGCGTTGCTTACCCATCGAGACTAGCCATTGAGTATTGCTGGCAACGTGACTTGTGCACATTAGTGATCATACTCCATAGCATACATATCATACCATAGTGGTGCATATCTTGAGATCCACTTGTGTGTTACAAAGTTGTCATCGCATACACAATTGCTATCTTGGTTCGTGAAGTTTGCATAAGAAAAGAGCTCAAAAGAGAAAGAGCCACCCAAGCTTTTAAGCAAAAGAGAAAGATAAGCAAAGAGCTTATAAGCAAGAACCATAGCATCATACTACATTAAGATTGTCATATAAGATCATCTTGGATCATTGCAATCAAATACCATACATATAGCATACTTGGGATAGAGATCGTTGCATTTTTGCCTAGTAGGTTGTGCACAAGCTCCGTATCCGCCTATTATGCAATCGTGCTATGCTCTCTAGTATTGTGCAACAAGAGCATTTTCGTGGATTCCACATTTTGGCTCACTTTTGGTTTGCACAATCCCATTTATCTATTATGTGTGTGTTTCCGTGTACCACTACTTGCTTGGTCTACTTGTTACATTTGCGAATTTGCGAATCTTCTTCAACATTTTGAGTCAAGCTAACGATTGCAATCAATTTTGTGCCACCATCCTAACCAAGCTCCACCAAAAGCTTTTACTTGTGTAGGTGTGAGAATCGACAAGGATCGGTACCAATAGTGCTATTTCATTGTCCGCATTTGAGTGAACTTGATTCATCTTCAACTTCGTCAAAGGTACATTGGTATTAGTTCTTCTCCTTCTACCACTCACAATTTGCTTGAAATGATGGATAGGCCAAGTTCATCGACAAATCCACTCTTCATCGAGCAAGACGACGACATGTCATCATATCGTCACCAAGAGCCACCTCTTCGGGCGCAAGAACGAGCTCTCCATCAAGAGCAACAAGCAATGAGCGAACGATCGACAACCTCTCCACCGACTTGCGACTCTCGAGAAACGTACACGCGATTACTTTGACAACAAACTCGACGCAAGACAAGAAAGAGAACGATGCAAGAATGGACGAGATCCGCGCCTTGTTGGTGAACCGCGACTTCTACCTCTTCACACTCAAGACGGAGCCACTCAAGTTGCCACTCCGACGACTCCTTCTCCGACACAAGTACACCGTCATCGAACATTCTTCGCCGAGCAGCGTCAAGACCGCTATGCATCTCGCAACCCGCTACACGACAAGAATCTCCAAGAGCAAGTTGATGAAGAAGTTCTCGTCCTCAATCGAGCCAAATGGCGTTTGCTCAAGCTCAAGAACGACAACGTCTTCGCCACCAACAAGAACAAGAACGAAAGCGCCTACACCAAGAGCAACAAGACGCCGAGGCTCAACGTCTTCAACAACAACAACGAAGCACAAGCTCTTGAGGGGAACGCGCCTTCAAGCATCAACTCGAGCTCGCCAACCGCAATCGCGAAAGGCGCAATCAAGAGGAAGCACTTCGAGAAGAAATACAAGAGAGGAACTACCATCCGCATGCGCAACGTCAAGCTCCTCAAGCTCATCCTCCAACTCAAGGTCAACAAGAGCAAGTTGATCATGGACTTCCTCCTCGCCAAGAGCAACATGAGGATGATTACCTCCACGCCAAGAACGCCATCATCACCATCGACCTCAAAACAATGAAGAACATCGCTATGGCAGGCTCAAGTTCACAATGCCCAAGTTCAATGGAACCAATGATCCCAAGAGTACCTCTCATGGGCATTGAAGGTCGACAAAATCTTTCGTTTGCACAACTATGAGGAAGAGAAGAAGATCGCTATGGCATCACTTGAGTTCCAAGACTATGTGCTCATATGGTGGGAACAAGTCCTTGCGCCGACAAGCAAGAGGTGAACCTCCAATCACCACTTGGGCTCAAATGAAGGATGTCATGCGAGCACGCTTTGTGCCCACCTACTACAACCGTGATCTCTTCAAGAAGCTACAACTCCTCAAGCAAGGAACAAAGAGTGTTGAAGAATACTACAAAGAAATGGAGATTGCCATGATTCGAGCCAATGTCAAGTAAGATGATGAGCAAACAATGGCACGATTCTTGAATGGACTCAATCATCCCATCAAGAAGATCGCCGACTTCCAACCCTACTCCAACCTCATTGAGCTCGTGCATCAAGCTACAAAGGCGGAACGTCAAGTACAAGATGACTTCAAGTACGCCAAGTACTCCTCCAAGATACACGGCTTGTCCAACAACCAAGCTTCAACAACTACTCCAACTTCGACATCAATCAAGCCTTCTCCAAGCAACGACGACAAGTCAAGTTACAAGAAAACTTCCACAAGTTCAAGTCGTCTTCCTCCTACTACAAGCAACTTCAAGCCGCGTGCTTCATCATCTACTCCAACCGATGATACCGTCAAGACAAGCTCCTTCAAGTGTTTCACTTGCGGCGGCCGAGGCCACAAGTCCTATGAATGCACCAACAAGCGCACCATGATCCTCAACGACGATGGCACATACGACTCAATGAGTGAAGATGAAATGGAAGCTATTGAGCAAGTGGCCATGCACCGGTGCGTGAATGAGGATGAAGATGATCAAGTCTTTTGTGATGAAGATACGAGCCCCGCTCTCGTTGTCTCCAAGGTCTTGACACTTCAACATCAACAAGAAGAAGACCAACGATGCCACATCTTCCACACAAAGGCCGCATCAATGGACGATCCGTCAAGGTCATCATCGATGGAGGTAGTTGCCACAACTTGGCAAGCGAAGAACTATGCTCCAAGCTCCAATTGGTCAAGAAGAAGCATCCGCAACCCTACAAGGTTCAATGGCTAAGGACTCCGCACTATACGAGTTGAGCATACGGTCCAAGTATCCTTCAAAATCGGTGCATATGAAGACACTTTAGAGTGTGATGTGGTCCCAATGACCGCTTGCCACCTCCTCCTTGGTCGGCCATGGCAATTCGACCGTGGTGTCTACCACAATGGGCGACAAACCACTATAGCTTCAAGATGAAAGGCAAAGAATATGTCCTACGACCCATGTCTCCTAGTCAAGTGATAGCCGACAAACAAGCCACCAACCAAAGAGAGAAGAGTGAGAAAGTGAGCCACCAAAAAGTGAGTGAGAGCCACAAGCCAAATTTGAGCGCCTCTTCGCCTAGAGAGAAAAACCTCATACTATTCGCCACCAAACATGAGATGAGAGAAGTGTGTGAGAACCCATCGAGAGTGATGCACTTTGTCCTAGTGTGCAAGGATGGAGAACCACAAACTAACACCACTCATGAGCTACCTTTGGTGTTTCAATCTCTTTTGCAGGAATTTCAAGATGTTTTCCCCGATGAGCTACCTCCGGGTCTACCTCCTCTTCGAGGCATTGAGCATCGAATCGACCTCATCCTAGGAGCGCCACTTCCAAACAAGGCTCCGTACCATGTCAATCCCGAAGAAACCAAGGAGATTCAACGGCAAGTACAACAACTACTCGACAATGGTCATGTACGTGAAAGCTTAAGCCCTTGTGCCGTTCCCGTTATACTTGTGCCCAAGCCCGATGGAAGTTTCCGCCAGTGCTCGATTGTAGACCCATAAATGCTATCACCGTGCGCTATAGGCATCCCATTCCTCGCTTAGATGATATGCTTGATGAACTTAGTGGAGCCAACTTTTCTCAAAATTGATCTTAAAAGTGGCTATTATCAAATCTGCATTCATGATGGTGATGAATGGAAAACAGCTTTTAAAACCAAATTTGGCTTATATGAGTGGTTGGTTATGCCTATGGGTTTGTCGGAAGCCCCCGGAACTTTTGTGCGTCTCATGCATCATGTGCTTAGACCTTATATTGGAGTCTTTGTTGTGGTTTACTTCGATGATATTCTTGTGTTTAGCAAAACCATGAAAGAGCATCTTGATCATGTTAAGCTTGTTTTGCAAACGCTTCGAAAGGTAAGTCTTTATGCCAACTTGAAAAAATGCACTTTTGGAGTTGACAAAGTGGTTTTCTTGGGTTTCGTTGTCTCTTCCAAGGGTGTCCATGTTGATGAAACTAAGATCAACGCAATTAAAACTTGGCCCCAACCCACCAATTTGCAACAAGTGTGAAGTTTCCTTGGTCTTGCAGGTTTTATATCGCTTTGTGAAAAACTTTAGCACTATTGCAGCCCTTTGCATGCTTTGAGTAAGAAGAATACTCCTTTTGTTTGGGGACCTTTGCAATCAAACGCTTTTGATGAGCTCAAGTCTTTGCTTACTCATGCTCCAATTCTTGCTTTGCCCAATTTTGACAAAACTTTTGAGGTCCATTGTGATGCAAGTGGTACCGAATTGGCGGATTTTAATGCAAGAAAACGAGTCATTGCTTATTTTAGTGAAAACTCTCCGTGCTCAACTTAACTATCCGTGTATGACAAGGAATTGTATGCTTTAGTGCGTGTACTACATGTTTGGGAACATTATCTTAGGCCTCATGAGTTTGTCATCCATACCGATCATGAAACGCTTAAGTACTTAAAAGGTCAAACTAAATTGAACAAGCGCCATGCCAAATGGAGTGAATTCATTGAATCTTTTCCATATGTGATCAAGTACATTAAGGGCAAGGAAAATGTAGTTGCCAATGCACTTTCACGATATGCACGCTTGTCACCCAACTTGAGTTGAATGTTATAGGTTTTGAGCATATCAAAGATTTGTATGCTAGTGATCCATCTTTTGCACCTCATTATGCTAAATGTTTGACGATACATCTTGGGAACAATATTACCTCAAGGATGGTTATCTTATGAGAGCTAACAAACTATGCATACCGAGTCTTCTCTTCGCTTGCTCCTTTTGCAAGAGGCTCATGGAGGTGGACTCATGGGACATTTTGGACGCGAGAAGACCTTCGCCACGCTCTCCAAGAACTACTTTTGGCCCAAGATGTTTCGAGACGTCTCTCGCTTCACCACCCGATGCTCTACATGCCCCAAAGCTAAGTCAAAAGCTCAATCTCATGGTCTTTACATGCCTCTTCCTATTCCTTATCAACCTTGGGAAGACATTAGCATGGATTTTGTACTTGGTTTGCCTAGAACTCAAAATGGCAAGGATTCCGTGTTTGTTGTTGTGGACCGATTTTCTAAGATGGCACATTTCATTCCTTGCAACAAGGTAGACGATGCTTCACATATTGCAAATCTCTTTTGTAGGGAAATCTTGCGCCTTCATGGAGTACCAAGACAATCGTCTCCGACCGTGACGCCAAGTTCTTGAGTTACTTTTGAAGACTCTATGCGCCAAGCTCGAATCAAGCTCTTGTTCTCATCCGCATACCATCCTCAAACCGACGGCCAAACGGAGGTGACGAACCGACTCTTCCACTCTACTGGCGTGTTGATCAAGAAGAACATCAAGGAGTGGGAAGCATGTCTACCCATCGCCGAGTACGCCTACAACCGTGCAAGACATTCGACCACCGCAAGTCTCCTTCGAGGTCGCTTCACGGCTTCAACCCATTGTCCCCATTGGACATTCTACCTCTTCCTCTACAAGAGCGCACCAACCTCGACGCAAGTGCCCGTGCAAGCTACATCAAGAAGATGCATGAAGATACAAGACACACCATCGAGCGCCAAGTACAACGACTAACGACCAAGCTCAACATCGACAAGCAACCCATGATCTTCAACATAGGCGATCTCGTGTGGCTACACCTTCGCAAGGAACGCTTCCCCAACGAACGCAAGTCCAAACTTCTACCTCGAGCCGATGGACCCTTCAAGGTGTTAGCACGCTACAACAACAACGCCTACAAGCTCGACATACCAAGCGACAAGTACAACGTGAGCGACACCTTCAACATCAAAGACCTCTCGCCTTTCCATGGTGATGAAGATCTTGATCCGAGGTCGGATCCTTTCGAAGGGAGGGGATATGATGCGGAGCATCCTTCCATCATCCCCATGGACTCGACATCAACACATCCAAACCCACAAGGACCTATAACTCGGGCACGTGCAAGAACTCTTGAAACCGAGGTGACATCACTCCTCTCACAATTCCCTTTCGATTCACATGGGACATGGTTACTACCTCAAACGGAAATGCTATGCATGCTTAGGTACCAAGGAGTCAACCTAGAATAAGCTACAGCTCAAGATGGACATCAAGAGCGAGAGGAGGAGCTGCAGAGTCCAGGACGAGCGGTACTACCGCTCCAGCCAAGCGGTACTACCGCTGAGCCGAGCCAAGCGGCACTACCGCTCAAGATCCGCCCTACGTCCGCCGAACCCGACAAACTCCAGGAATCGAACGGCGCCAGAGCGGTACTACCGCCCTCCCGAGCGGTACTACCGCTGAAGCACCTCAAGCGGTACTACCGCCCTCCCGAGCGGTACTACCGCTGAAGCACCTCAAGCGGTACTACCGCCCATAGGACCGGTACTACCGCCCTGCCTGCGTGCAGCGTTTCGGGCCGAGGCCCATGTACTCGTTTCGCCCCCAACTTACCCCTTGGAGAACCTAGACTATAAATAGACCATCCCCTCATCCTTTCTAGGGTTAGCATTGGATTAGCTCATATTTGTGTGTGAGAGCCTTTGCTCATCCACCGGTACTTCTCCACGGAGATCAGGACCTCCGTCTAGGAGAAGATCCATCGGATTCAAGACCCCTATACGGGAAGATCCCCTCGTGGATTCAAGACCTCCTCCGGGTGAAGAACGACTACCTTTGTATCTTTCCTTTGTTGATTTTGGACCATGTATCACTCGTGCTTCGATGATCTAGACCTTGTGTGATTGATCTCTTGTAGGTTGAGTGTCTCTCTCGTTCTTTCCCATGATTTCCTCTCGTGCTTCCGCGTGTTCTTCGTGTTTTCCTCCGTAGGATCCCCTCCAAACGTGAAAGATCGACGAATTAGGGTTCCACCCTACATCACGCTTGGCGAAGATGCCAAGGGAGATGGTGAAGTCGTTGAGCGGTTGTTGGTGTTGAGCTCTTGACCTTCACGTTCTTGGTGGTGATGGTGTTGATGCCGATGTGATCTTTCCGGAGATGGTAGCTCGGAAGCATGTGCTCTTGAGCGTCTTCTCGAAGATGAGGAAGATCGCTTGTAGGACTTTATGAGGGCTTTGATCTCCTCCATTTTAGCTTGCATCTTGGCGTCGGAGTTGTTGTTCATGGCATCGAACTCGTCGTTGTTGTTGTAGACTGAAGATGAAATACCTTGCCTATCCATCACAAGACTCGAGTAGAGGTGAGTAGGAAATGAGATAAACAATACCAAGTTACCTTTTCCCAAAGTTGAGAATGTATCTCGTTTCACTCAATGTGAGATGAAAGAATAGTGGAATTGGTACCTGACTTGTTCACTCACACCTACAAGTAAAGGCTTATGGTAGAGCTCGGTGAGGATAGTGGCACAAAAATTTGATGCAAAATGTTAGCAAGAGTCAATAATGTTGAAAAAGATTCACAAATTCGCAAGTGAGACAAATGGACCAATAGCAATGAAAGGTACACGGAAACACACACACGGATAGATAAATGGGGTCGTGCAACCAAGGAATGAGCACAAAATGTGGAGTCCACGGAAAACGCTCGTGTTGCATAACTCAAGAGAGACGCTAGCACGATTGCTCAATAGGCGGATACGACACTTGTGCACAACCTATAGATGCGAAATGGATAAACTTCTATCCCAAGTATGCTATGTATGTATGGTTCCCGGTGTTTCTCTCAAGCATGATATCATATGATGTAGATTTGACAATCTTATGTGCAATGGGGTATGATGCTATGGCACTTGCTCACGAGCTCTTTGCTCTCTTTTTGCTTAAAAGCTTTTTTTTTCTATGGTCAATTTGTACAATGCACAAACCAAGATAGCAATTGTGTATATGCGGGAACGATATTGTGACACAATGGATGATACCAATATGATATGGTATGTATGCAAAGGATGGTGTAGACCACTAATGTGCACAAGTAACGTTGCCGGCAATACTCAAATGGCTAGTCTCGATAGGCAAGTAACGCAAAAGTAAGGCTAGGGGTTAACAATGTAATGGCAAGGGGAATATACAATGGAGGTATACCACGATACCAAGATGATGGAGTCTCGTCCCTAAGTAGCCGAAACACCTTAGGAAACGGAAAAACCGCGAACTCAAAATCTCAAACGTCAAATGTCAAAATGGTGGTAGAGGGAATGCGGTGGTGGTTTGCACTTGGCAATGCGGAAGTGGGATGATGGGCTATACACGGTGTAAGAGTTGGAAGCACACGGTCCCTAAGTAGCCTAAACACCTTAGGAGACACAAGCCACAACTCGAAAAAGCTCAAACAACAATTGGGTTAAGTTGTGTTGTCGGAAGTGTATGGTGGTCAAGCCTATGTGGAAGTGGAGGTGGTGGTTGATGAGGAAGCAACCGTCCCTAAGTAGCCGAAACACCTTAGGAGACTAATTGGTTAGGTTGCGGAAGTCGGTGGTGGTTATGCGGATGATATGGTGGAGGGCCTAGGCAAACTTGCCAAATTTCAGAAAATTTGATGGAGTCAAATGATGTTGGTGGTATTTTCGTGGGATGGGGGATGTCAAGAGCTTCAAAACAAGCTAAAGAACGTCAAAATCGGAGTTCGGATGAATTAGTTATGGCCGAAACGGTGAAACGGAGAAAGCTGAAATCCCAGGGGCCGGACATCCGGGGCTCGGGCCGGATTTCCGGGATCTGATGTCCAGAACCGGGCGCGAAATTGCGCTCCAGGAGCCGGATGTCCGGGCTATTGGCCGGATTTCCGGGCTGGCCGGATGTCCGGGGCTCGGGCCGGATGTCCGGGCTCCAAATCCGAGGATGAACTCGAGGAACTCGATTTGGGGGCGGAAAATTGAGATTTCGGGGTCAAAATTGAAGAGATTTTGTGGAGGAAAGATGGGGAAACTTGGGGGGAAAGCTAGATCCACTTGAAACCAAGCAAATCCATGGATCAAAATCAACAAAACATCATCAAACCAACAAATCATAAAAAAATTTGGGGGCTATTTTTGGTGGGGATTTTCTGATTTAGGACAAAATCAACAAAATCAAGCTAGAAAGAGGTGTAGGGGCTCCAAAAACGTGATCAACGTGGCTCATGATACCATAATGATGTAGGGTGGAACCCTATAGCGTCGATCTTTCACGCTTGGAGCGGGATCCTCAAGAACACGATGAACACGGGAAGAACAGGAGAAATCACAAGGGAAACACTCAAGAACAAGTCCAAATCACACATCCACTAGACAATCAAACACACAAGATCACAAGGTACACGAACAACAAAGGGAAAGATACAAGGTAAGGTTCATCTCCAAGAGGAGGTCTTGATGATATCCTAGATGGATCTTCCCACAAGGGGGTCTTGATGATATCCCGCAGGATCTTCTCACATGGAGGTCTTGAACTCCATGGGAGTGGTAGTCTCTCTCTCTCAAGAGTAGAGGTAGGAGCAAAGCTCACCTAAGAATGAGCTATCATATTTGCTAACCCTAACTAGAGGAAGGGGATGGAGTATATATAGGCTAGTCCACGAAGGGGTAAGTGAGGAGGGGATACATGGGCCTTTGGCCCGACTCTGCGCGCAGGCAGGGGCCGGATGTCCGGGCTGGGGGCCGGATGTCCAGGCGTTCGCGGGAGGCCGGATGTCCGGGGCATGGGCCGGATGTCCGGGCTGGTGAGGTCGGCCTCGGTGCTCTCTGGATAGGGGCATCAGATTTCCGGGCTTATGGCCGGATGTCCGGGCTGTCGGGAGACGCCGGATGTCCGGGGCCTGTAGGTACTTGGCGGCTGGACGGCTGCTGTGGATGATGCTCCAGGGGCCGGATGTCCGGGGTTCTGGCCGGATGTCCGGGTCCTGGGGGTTGTCTCCGTCTTCTTTCATCGTTGCTTCCAGGCTTCCCTTGCGAATGGTGTAGTTGTTCCTTGGCGCTTGTACTCCTCCTCAACATCCGCGAAGCTCCGACAATACCTATGCATGCACACGGGAGAAGTGTCAAGTAGTATACCATCCTCGAAGGGGTCAAGTGAGCACGTGTAAAGGAGAAGATTCACCTTTATGTATGAGAAGTAGAGGTCGCACGTGTCACTTGCCAAACGGACTCTTGACATGGTGATGACCATAGGATGCTCCGCATCACACCATACTGTACCAATCCAGAGGAGACGAAGGAGATTATGCGTTAAGTACAGGAGCTGCTCGACAAAGGTTATATACGCGAATCCCTTAGTCCTTGTGCTGTTCCTATTATTCTAGTGCCGAAAAAGGATGGTACATCACGTATGTGTGTTGATTGTAGAGGCATTAATAATATTACTATTCGTTATCGTCACCCTATTCCTAGGCTAGATGATATGCTTGATGAATTGAGTGGCTCTACAATATTCTCCAAAGTTGATTTGCGTAGTGGATACCATCAAATTCGTATGAAATTGGGAGATGAATGGAAAACAGCATTTAAAACTAAGTTTGGATTGTATGAGTGGTTAGTCATGCCTTTTGGTTTAACTAATGCACCTAGTACTTTCATGAGATTAATGAACGAAGTTTTACGTGCTTTCATTGGACGATTTGTGGTAGTTTACTTTGATGACATATTGATTTATAGCAGATCTTTGGAGGAACATTTGGAACATTTACATGCTGTTTTTATTGCTCTCACGTGATGCACGCTTGTTTGGTAACCTTGGGAAGTGCACCTTTTGCAATCAATCGAGTGTCTTTTCTTGGTTATGTTGTTACTCCACAGGAATTGAAGTTGATAAAGCCAAGATTGAAGCTATTGAGAGTTGGCATGCCCAAAACGGTCACACAAGTGAGGAGTTTTCTTGGCCTCGCTGGTTTCTATAGGCGTTTTGTGAGAGATTTCAGCACCATTGCTGCACCTCTCAATGAGCTTACAAAGAAGGATGTGCCTTTTGTTTGGGGTACTGCACAGGAAGAAGCCTTCACGGTATTGAAAGATAAGTTGACACATGCTCCTTTACTCCAACTTCCTGATTTTAATAAGACTTTTGAGCTTGATTGTGATGCTAGTGGAATTGGATTAGGAGGTGTGTTATTACAAGATGGCAAATCTGTTGCATACTTTTTTGAAAAATTGAGTGCGCCTAGTCTGAATTATTCTACTTATGATAAAGAATTATATGCTCTTGTTCGGACTTTAGAAACATGGCAACATTATTTATGGCCCAAAGAATTTGTTATACATACTGATCATGAATCTTTGAAACATATTAAAAGTCAAGCTAAACTGAATCGTAGACATGCTAAATGGGTTGAATTCATTGAGACTTTCCCTTATGTCATTAAACACAAGAAGGGTAAAGAAAATGTTATTGCTGATGCATTGTCTCGTCGCTATACTATGCTTTCACAACTTGACTTCAAAATATTTGGTTTGGAGACCATCAAAGGTCAATATGTGCATGATGCTGATTTTAAAGATGTATTGCAGAATTGTAAAGAAGGAAGAACATGGAACAAGTTTGTCGTTAATGATGGATTTGTGTTCCGTGCTAACAAGCTATGCATTCCAGCTAGCCCCGCTCATCTTTTGTTGTTGCAGGAGGCGCATGGAGGAGGACTAATGGGACACTTTGGCGTGAAGAAGACGGAGGACGACTTGCTACACATTTCTTTTGGCCAAAGATGAGACGGATGTTGAGCGTTTTATTGCTCGCTGCACTACATGTCAAAAAGCTAAGTCACGACTCAATCCTCATGGTTTATATATGCCTTTGCCTGTACCTAGTGTTCCTTGGGAGGATATATCTATGGACTTTGTCTTAGGTTTACCAAGAACAAAGAAGGGGAGGGATAGCATATTTGTTGTCGTGGATAGATTCTCGAAAATGGCACACTTTATACCATGTCATAAAAGCGATGATGCTGTTAATGTTGCTGATTTGTTCTTTCGTGAAATTATTCGCTTGCATGGTGTGCCAAATACTATTGTTTCAGATCGTGATACTAAATTTCTTAGTCACTTTTGGAGATGTTTATGGGCTAAGTTGGGGACTAAACTGCTTTTTAGTACTACTTGTCACCCCCAAACTGATGGACAAACTGAAGTAGTCAATAGAACATTGTCTACTATGCTTAGGGCTGTTCTAAAGAATAATAATAAAATGTGGGAGGAATGCTTGCCTCATATTGAATTTGCTTATAATCGTTCATTGCATTCTACTACTAAGATGTGCCCTTTGGAAGTTGTGTATGGTTTCCTACCTCGTGCACCTATTGATTTGTTGCCTCTTCCATCTTCGGAGAAGGTTAATTTTGATGCTAAAGAACGTGCTGAATTGATTTTAAAAATGCATGAGTTAACTAAGGAAAACTGATGAGGACATCAATAACATTGTTACACCCACAGCCCCTGCTGCTATACATACTGGTACCAGGTACTTTCGTTTCTTGGTAATGATTCTAATGTTCATGAGAATATGATGCTGCCTAAATTGGATACATTTGTTTTGCTTACCAATGAAGGGCCTAGCTTGGAGAAGGATGAACATTGGAGCAAGAACACACATGGAGTTGATGGCATGCGCAAGGGGATCAAGAACGGAGTTACAAGTGATGATTTCAGGAATTTGAAGCCACCATAAGGAGTGCATGAAGCCTTGGACGAAATATACAAGATGCCACTTCATAATATTCGTCCATAGGCTATTCTAGGTGCTGCGTCACCTTATTATTGGGCCAGGCCCATGTAATTTCGAAATACATTAGTATAGGCTATTTTAGAGTCCGTATGTGTGGGGAAACAAGAGATAGGGTTAGTTTCGACCCCTCCACCAAGGGCCACGAAATTCACCCCTCTTCCTCCATATATACAGCCCTTAGGGCACCGCTTAGACTTTGGGTTTTGTTTAGATCAAAAGTTCGCCATAGCTGCAACTTCGCTGCATTTCGTTTGTGTTCAACGACTGCACAAAGGCGCCACGTAACCCCACCTTGATCAATAAAGCTTTCATCTTATATTCGCAATATCCAGATTGCAATCTCAGTTTCTTGCTTGTTCTTCGCTTGCTCGCAGGAAATAGACCCTCGTGGTCAGGTTGATCGTGTTCGCGTGGTCAATAACCTCTCGGAGTTGGTTTAGCGATTGCTATAGCGCGACGCCCTCGCGACGTCAGTAGTCGATCGTCAAAGTCGACTTCCACCAAAGCGAAATCCACCATCTCATCGAAAGACGGGACACCTTTGCCTCTATCAAGTGGTATCAGTTTTCAGGTTGCTCGGTGAGCTTTTACAGTTTTTCGTAGTTTAGATCGAGTCTGTTCTTCATACCTATAGTCCACGAAAAAGCAAAAAAATTAGGGTTAGTTCATCCCATCCGAACCAATCTGAGCCTTTGCATAATCTTTTTCAGATTTGCTTTGTTGAATTTGCGGTTGCATCGTCGTGTCAAGTTGCTGGTCTTAGCGTCTAGTCTTTTAGAGTTTCGAGTTCTGTTCACAGGTTGTCACGTCGCCGCTGCCATATACCACCACCACATATTCACCGCCAATCCGAATCCATATACGCCACCACATATCCGCCGCCATCACGCCCATCCGAGTTCACCTGCAACATATATCCGCCACCAGTCCGAGTTCCACCAGATTCATCTCCGCCACTAGTTCGAGTTCCACCAGACTCATCTCCGCCACCAGTCCGAGTTCCACCAAATTCATCTCCGCCACCAGTCCTAGTCCGAGTCCAGTAATTGTTGCATTGTTCTCGATTTCTAGATCACGCGATACTCCGAGTCGTGACAGCAGAGGACTCCCAACTTCCAAGCCATCCGCAGAAGAAAAATAGTTCCAGTTCAAAAAAAAACTAAGTCTGGAAAATTCTGGCTAGGCAGTTTTTAGACCATTTGTAGACTTTTCGAAAAAAAAATTGTTGCGGAGCAAAAAAAAAAGAGGAAAAAAGTGCAAAAAAAAGGAAAAAAGAGAAAAAAAATTCAGAGTGTGCTCCTCCCTTGTTTACGTGCAGCGCCGTGATTTTGTTAGTGTTCTAGGCTCGCGCCTCTAGCACGGTTCAGCCTAGGACCAGCACAAGACCGTCGTTGAGCGCTTATTCAACTTTGCATCTCTAAATTGATTATTGTTGACCTTTTTTGCTACCATATTATACGCCTTCCCAGCTCCACATACATCTACGTCGTGTGTTTGATTCTCCCTGGTAATCGCTATATCCAAGCTTTGAGAGTTTTGACTACAACGGTTGCCGATCACCACCTGCTGCTGGGTACGAACTGGTAAGAATTTGAGATTTGCTTGACGGGTTTGTGATACACCACCACCACTTCTTAGTAGTCTGTGGGATCATATTCTTGTGTGTTTCTATTTGCTGCTAACCATGGTAGGATCACAAGCCGATGAGACTGATTGGGAGAACCTGACGAACAAACAGCTACATGATAAGTTTCAGCAAATGATGATTGGACAGGTGCAAGATGTGCTAAACAGATTTGACGAGGCCATGGAGAAGATAGATGGCATTGAGAAGACGTTTGAAACAAAGCTTGATAGCAAGTTTGATGAATTGCTCGCGCTTTCCACAACCACCGCCGGCTGCACCTATCGCACCTCTCAAGAACGACAACAACTACGCCCCTTCCGAATCAGTATGGACGAGCTCAGCGTGTTCCTATTGAGCCAGGACAAAATTCTGGTGCCGCTGCTACTGCTGTTGGGGCTTTTTGGCTCCTGCCACTGCTGCTGCTGGTACCGAGGAGGATGATTATGTGGGAGATTACGAGGATGAGGTTGATCAACATCGAACTACGTGCAACCACCAGCACCACAACCACCAGGTCGCCCACATGCAAATAATGGCCATGTTAGGGCTCCCCTCAGTACGAGATCATGACCATCTCCCTAAACTGAAATTGAATATTCCACCATTTGAGGGTAGATATGTTCCTGATATATATCTTACTTGGGAGTTAGAAACTGAACAACAATTTACATGTTTACAATATCCCGAGGAGAGACGTGTTCTGCTGCTGTTTGTGCTTTCACTAGCTTTGCTTGTGTTTGGTGGTCTGAACATTGTAGATTATATCCTGTTCCAGCTACTTGGGCTGCTTTGAAAACTGCTATGCGTACTCGTTGGGTTCCACCATATTATCAACGTGAATTACTTCAAAAATTGCAGCGCTTAAGACAAGGTAAAATTCTGTAGAAGAATATTATCGGAATTACAAACTGGCTTGATTAGATGTGGTATTGTTGAGGAGAATGAAGCTATGCTTGCACGTTTTCGGGTGGATTAAATAGAGATATTCAGACCATTCTAGACTATAAGGATTATAATAATATCACTCGCTTATTCCATCTTGCTTGTAAAGCTGAACGTGAAGTGCAGGATCGACAGTGCATTGGCGCCGCACTAACTTTTCTGCAGGTCGACCTTTATCATGGACACCACGTGCATCATCTACTTCCACCGCACCATCACCTCCTTCAGGTGCCACCTCCAACCGTGATACAAGAAAGCAGGCACAACCACCACTATCTGCCAAGAGCACACCTGCCGGCCTGCACAGAGCTCTTCTTCTTCCATGGCGTCAACAGGGCACACAAGTGATATTATTTGTCGTCGTTGTAAGGGAAGAGGACATTTTTGAGAGAATGCAAATCTCAGCGTGTGATGATTGCTACTGAGGATGGTGGGTATGAGTCCGCTAGTGACTATGATGAGGAGACTTTGGCTCTTATTACACATGGGGAACACGGTGGAGATGATTCTGATCATGAGACACAATACATGGCTGCTGAAGATGCTGACAGGTATGAATGTTTAGTTGCTCAACGTGTTTTGAGTGTGCAGGTTACACAAGCTGAGCAAAATCAGAGGCATAATTTGTTCCATACAAAGGGAGTTGTGAAGGAACGTTCTATTCACGTCATCATAGATGGAGGGAGCTGCAACAACTTGGCTAGCATGCAGATGGTGGAGAAGCTATCTCTCACCACAAGACCACATCCACATCCTTACTACATCCAATGGTTCAACAACAGCGGCAAGGTTAAGGTAACACGTACTGTTCGTGTGCATTTTAGTATCTCTACATATGCTGATTATGTTGATTGTGATGTGGTACCTATGCAACCATGTTCCTTGTTACTTGGTAGACCATGGCAATTTGATAAAAATTCTGTACACCATGGTAGAAACAATCAGTATACTCTTGTTCATAAGGATTAAAATATTACTTTGCTTCCTATGACTCCTGAGTCCATTTTGAAAGATGATATTAATAGAGTTAATAAAGCAAAACAGGAGAAAATAAGAGTGAAAATCAGATTGTGGCAAAAGAATTTGAGCAACACATGAAGCCTAATAATAAACCATCTACTGTTGCTTCTGAAATTAAATTGAAAAGTGCATGTTTACTTGCCACCAAATCTGATATTGATGAGCTAGATTTTAGCAAATCTATTTGCTATGCTTTTGTGTGCAAAGAGGCATTATTTTCATTCGAGGACGTGCCTTCCTCTTTGCCCCTGCTGTCACTAACATTTTGCAGGAGTTTGCTGACGTCTTTCCACAAGACGTGCCACCGGGATTACCACCTATTCGAGGGATTGAGCATCAAATTGACTTAATTCCGGTGCATCATTACCCAACCGTGCACCATACCGCATCAATCCAGAGGAGACGAAGGAGATTATGCGTCAAGTACAGGAGCTACTCGACAAAGGTTATATACGCGAATCCCTTAGTCCTTGTGCTGTTCCTATTATTCTAGTGCCGAAAAAGGATGGTACGTCACGTATGTGTGTTGACTGTAGAGGCATTAATAATATTACTATTCGTTATCGTCACCCTATTCCTAGGCTAGATGATATGCTTGATGAATTGAGTGGCTCTACAATATTCTCTGATAGAGGCGGGGTGTCCCGATCTTTCGATGAGATGATAACTATCGATTTGGTGAAGACGACTTTGACGATCCGACTATAAACGTGCACGACGTTGCGCCTTAGCAATCGCTAAACCAACTCCGAGAGGTTATTGATCACGCTGGAGCACGATCAACCTGACCACGAAAGTCTATTCCTGCAAGCAATCGAAGAACAAGCAAGAATATGATAATGCAATCTGAATATTGCGAATATATATGAAGTGTTGATAATGGTGGGGATCCGTAAGCGGTTTTGGTCTGGTCGTTGGACACAAACGAAGTACACGAAGTTGCAATGGCTAACTTTTAACTAAACAAATCCCAAGGAAAAAGCTACTAGATGGATCTACTTATATAGGAGCAAGGGTTGGCGGCCAAGGAGGTGGGAGGACGTCCCAAGGCAGCCTAAAACCAACCCTAGGTCGTACAAGGCTCATGGGCCCAAGTGGAGGTGACGTAACACCTTTGGACTTGTAGTTTGACTCGGATTCTGCTGCAGCGTCAGATTGTTTCGGCCATAAATCAACGCTCCGGACGGATTTTAAGGTGATTCTAATTGTGGTGGAAAGAGCATGAAATCTACTTTCCAACAAGAAAAGAATCACCCAATTCGGAGTCCGTATGAAAAAGTTGTTGACGTTTTGAGTCAGGTATGTCTGTGCAGTCCGAATCTGAATCCAGAACGTGAGAGACTTGGACTCTATCTTTTCTTGGCCCAAAAGTGACGTGAGAAGACTTTTGAACAACACCTAAACTTCTCCTTTTCCTTATCTTCATATGTGGATTGTACAAATGTCCCATACACCTGCAATTAGACAAAACACAAAAGTATGTGAAGTATTTTTGTTCGGATAACATAAATATATTATTGAATAGTTTGCACTAGAAATCACGACAAAAATGCATGTATGCAATATTTTGGTCTTATCCAAGGTAGTCATGTCCTCATCATCCTCCCTTCTTGAAAACAAAGCCGTCCTCGGCGTTGCTTAATCTGAAATGTGGCTAACAAAAGAGACAAGGTGTACATGTTGTATATGTATACGCCATCCATTTTACTTCCTTGATTTTTGCATATATGACACATAAATAGATGAGTAACTTGCATAGTTCATAAAATCTAAAGCCAACAAATTAGCACAAGAACTAGAAGGCATGAAAATATTGCAACTCAGTTTGCACATATAAGTGAAGCTCTTATTTATTTCAAAAGTTTGACAATGTTCATCATTAAACCATCCCAACATTGGTGAATAAACCTTATTTGAATCAAATTTACATGCTACAACATGCTTAGATAAGCAAACATGCAATGAGTCATTCGACACAGAATCATCACCAAGATTAGAGGTCATATCAAAATGATTAAACATGGATTCTTTTGCATCAACAGTTAATTCAATGGGTGCACTCAAAATTGTTGGTATTTCAGTTGTTTGATCACATGACGCATTCATGACAGTTTCAAGATTCTCTAAAATAGGTGATGTGCTGAAATCACCAGGTAACTCAACACATGATGCATTCAAGTTAACTACGGATGCATCATTCTCATGTAAAGTTATATCATCAATACCTTTACTGTTACCTTGTCGCAAAGACGTAGCTGATGTAGGTACAGACGTAGACAATGCACCATGCTCTTGAGATGATGCTGCGCTCACAATCCGAGGTGGGGCTGCTCTAGTAGGTGCAACGGTGGAGGAACCAACTGGCGGTGTTGAGCATGAACTAGAATAGTAGTTGTTGTAGTCACCCAATGCATCCTCCTGTATCTGTCTCTCAAAGGTACAAGCACGAACATACATACCAGTAATGCAACGAGGAATATACTGAAATCTTTCCTGAATATCATGGTTCAAACCACCAAAAAATCTATTCATTGTATCATCCTTAGATTCTTCTATGTCACAATGATGCATATAAGATTTGAACTCTTTGTAGTAAGCATGAACAGTGTTGTTGCCTTGTTTGTTCGAATTTGCGAAGCAATTCACGACGATAGTAAGGAGGGAAAAATGTTGTCTCATTACATCTTTCAAATCTTTCCAAGTTGTGGGTTGGTTATCAATATTTTTCTTACAATGCACACTCCACCAAACTGAAGCAAAACCGGTAAATGCTCTAGTGGCAGCTCGTACTCGCTCAAGTTCAGAAAAGTCATGGTTACTAAAAACTTGTTCTACTTCCAACTCCCAAGCAAGATAAATAGCAGGATTAAATCTACCCTCAAATGACGGTACAGAGATAACCTGACCATGTGGTTGTGTGTGCTGTCCCAACTCTCGTGATGGTGAAGATGTGTCCATCGTGCACGAACTTCTATCTCCGGAACCTGTCATGGTTAGTAGAAATAAGAAACAAAATTCCAGAATAATGTACCTATGAACTACTAGGATGTGGTTGTAAAGTGCTCACAGTAAAGCAAATATCAATATCTTACAAGTTCTTACCATACGGCAGGTGGTGACAGGCAACCAGCGATGTCAAATAACTCTGAAGATTGTGTAAGGCGATTGCCAGGTGAACATACGTATACACGGTGTAGAAATATGTGGAGCTGGGTTGGCTATATATGGTAGCAAAAGATTAGCAATAATCAATTCAGAGATGCAATGTTGAATAGACGCTCATCGACGGTACTGTGCTGGTCCTAGGCTAGACCGGACTAGAGACGCGAGCCTAGAACACTAATGAGGTCACGACGTAGCACAACTAGCATCAATCAAGGATACTAAGTAGCTCTGGACAGCAAGATATAAGTGAAGATCACAACGGCAGTAAAGATAATGATGAAAAACAACTGCCAAGCGGGATATACAACAACTCTCTCTCCAACTTTCCTCTTGAAAAGTTTGAGCCAATTTTATGATAAATTCTTTCAAAGAAATGCTACTAACTCAAGCTTTCCAATGCAAAAAGAATCACTCAATTCCAGGTTGATATGAGGAGTCAAAAAATTCTAAAACTAGCCTGAAAAATTGGAACAAGCTGTGTTCACGAACTTGAGAGGGCAAAAAGACCTATTTAGAAGCCGATTTTGAGATGTCAAATATTGAACTAGCTTCTGCAACTATTTAGATGCGGCTCGTCTCTAGCTTCAATTTGAGTACTCATGGAGCCTAAACGGACTTCGTATGAGGAAGATACACCTGTTTTACTGAACAGAGCGCAAAACAGATTCTAATCCGAATTCATGTACGAGATTGATTCTAGATAGATCCGATTTTTTTCTTCTCTCTTTTTTTTCCTCACGTTTTTTTTCTTTTTTTTCTCTCTCTTTTTCTTTTTTTTTCTGTCCTTTTTTCTCTTTTTTTTCTCTCTTTTTTTTTCTCCCTCTTTCCAAGACAAACTAGATAATTTGCAGATTGGATCAGGCGAAGATGTGAATGACCTCAACTATGATTATGACAATGAACAGCGTGTAGCACGTGGTGGAAATTAATAAATGGGATGGTGGACAGCGGAAGGAATAATGATGCAGCGGCAGCGTGACTAATGTGAATAGAACTCGAAACTCTAAAGGAACTAGACACTAAGACCAGCAACTGACACAACAATGCAACCGATAATTCAACTATGCAAGCAACGAATAGAAAATTGCAAAGGCTCAGACTGGCTTGGATAAAGGATGAATAGATCTAACTTTTTTTTTGTGGCTCTTTCATGGACTATAGGTATGAATGACAGATGTGATCTAAACTATGAAAAACTGTAAAATCTCACCGAGCAACCTGAAAACTGATACCACTTGATAGAGGCGGGGTGTCCCGATCTTTTGATGAGATGATAACTATCGATTTGGTGGAGACGACTTTGACGATCCGACTATAAACGTGCGCGACGTTGCGCCTTAGCAATCGCTAAACCAACTCCGAGAGGTTATTGATCACGCTGGAGCACGATCAACCTGACCACGAAGGTCTATTCCTGCAAGCAATCGAAGAACAAGAAAGAATATGATAAAGCAATCTGAATATTGCGAATATAAATGAAGTGTTGATAATGGTGGGGATCCGTAAGCGGTCTTGGTCTGGTCGTTGGACACAAACGGCACACGGTTGCAATGGCTAACTTTAACTAAACAAATCCCAAGGAAAAAGCTACTAGATGGATCTACTTATATAGGAGCAAGGGTGGCGGCCAAGGAGGTGGGAGGACGTCCCAAGGCAGCCTAAAACCAACCCTAGGTCGCATAAGGCTCATGGGCCCAAGTGGAGGTGACGTAACACCTTTGGACTTGTAGTTTGACTCGGATTCTGCTGCAGTGTCGATTGTTTCGCCATAAATCAACACTCCGGACGGATTTTGATAGAGGCAAAGGTGTCCCGCTCTTCGATGAGATGGTGGATTTTGCTTTGGTGGAAGTCGACTTTGACGATCCGACCACGAAGGCGCGAGGACGCCGCGCCTTTAGCAATCGCTAAACCAACTCCGAGAGGTTATTGACCACGCCGAACACGATCAACCTGACCACGAGGGTCTATTTCCTGCGAGCAAACGAAGAACAAGCAAGAAACTGAAATTGCAATCTGGATATTGCGAATATAAGATGAAAGCTTTATTGATCAAGGTGGGGTTCTGTGGACGCTTTGTCTGGTCGTTGAACACAAACGGCACGCCGAAGTTGCAGCTATGGCGAACTTTTGATCTAAACAAAACCCAAGTCTAAACGGTGCCCTAAGGGCTGTATATATGGAGGAAGAGGTGGTGAATTTCGTGGCCCTTGGTGGAGGGGTCCGAAACTAACCCTATCTCTTGTTTCCCCACACATACGGACTCTAAAAATAGCCTATACTAGTGTATTTCGAAATTACATGGGCCTGGCCCAATAATAAGGTGACGAGCACCTAGAATAGCCTCTGGACGAAATTTATGGAGTGGCATCTTGTATATTTCGTCCAAGGCTTCATGCACTCATTATGGTGGCTTCAAAGTCCTGAAATCATCACTTGTAACTCCATTCTTGTCCCCTTGCGCATGCCATCATCTCCATGCTGGTTCTTGCTCCAATGTTCATCCTTCTCCAAGCTAGGCCCTACATTTGTAAGCAAAACAAATGTATCCAATTTAGGCAGCGCCATATTCTCATGAACATTAGAATCATTACCAAGAAACGAAAGTACCGGTAATTTAGTTGGCGTCTTGTGAGCTCTAGTAATTGGTCCAAGATGTATAGTAGCAGGGCTGTGGGTGTAACAATGGTATTGATGTCCTCATCATCCTCCCTTCTTGAAATGAAGTCGTCCTCGACGGAAGTTCATCTTCCTCACCCAAATATGGCTTCAAATCTGCAATGTTAAAAGTGGGACTAACCCCAAAATCTGCAGGCAGCTCAAGTTTATATGCATTATCATTTACTTTCTCCAACACCTTAAAGGGACCAGCAGCACGTGGCATTAGCTTTGATTTGCGCAAATCAGGAAATCTATCCTTACGCAAATGTAACCAAACAAGATGATGTAGGGTGGAACCCTAATTCGTCGATCTTTCACGTTTGGAGGGGATCCTACGGAGGGAACACGAAGAACACGCGGAAGCACAAGGGGAAACACGGGGAAAACGAGAGGGATTCACTCAACCAACAAGGAACCGATCACACAAGTGCTAGATCACCACACACATAAGAGATCCACAAGATACAAAGTCAACAAAGGTAAGGATACAAAGGAACCGTTCATCTCCAAGAGGAGGCCTTGATGTTCTTCCCTAGAAGGGGTCTTGAATCCGCTTGGGGGATCTTCTCCGAAGAGGTCGTGATCTCCGAGGAGAAGTAACCAAGTGGATGAGCAAAGGCTCTCACACCAACATGAGCTAATCCAGTGCTACCCCTCGCTAGAATGAGGTGGGGGAGTATATATAGTCTTCATCCACGAAGGGGTAAGTGAGAGGGGGGTTACATGGGCCCTAGGCCCGCTCACGAAAGAAAGCACGGTAGTACTGTGCCAGGGGCGGTAGTATCATGAGGTCCATGTAGTACCGCTTGGGCTGAGCGGTAGTACCGCACGTGACGACTTTTAGTACCGTGAGGTGGAGCGGTAGTAGGGAGCGGTAGTTCACGCCTGCCATGGTAGTACCGCTGAGGGAGCGGTAGTACCGCGAGGGTGCTGGAGCTTCTTCCTCCTTCTCTTCCATGCTTCTCTTGCGGACGGTGCAGTTGTTCCTTGGCGCTTGCACTCCTCCTCGTCGTCTGTAGTGTTCCGACAATACCTATGCATGCACACGGGTGGAATGTCAAGTAGTATACCATCCTCGAGGAGGTCAAATGGGCACGTGTAAAGGAGATGATTCACCTTTGTGTATCTGAAGTAGATGTCGCACGTGTCACTCGCCAAACGGACTCTTGACATGGTGATGTCCATAGGATGCTCCGCATCACAAGATCTCCAGGTGCAAACACAACATGTTTTCTACCCTTATCTCCAGCAAGTTTATATTTAGCATTCATACGCTCAATGTTTTCCTTAGTTAACTCATGCATTTTTAAAATCAATTCAGCATGTTCTTTAGCATCAAAATTAACCTTCTCCGAAGATGGAAGAGGCAACAAATCAATAGATGCACGAGGTAGAAAACCATACACAACTTCAAAAGGGCACATCTTAGTAGTAGAATGCAATGAACGATTATAAGCAAATTCAATATGAGGCAAGCATTCCTCCCACTTTTTCTTATTTTTCTTTAGAACAACCCTAAGCATAGTAGACAATGTTCTATTGACTACTTCAGTTTGTCCATCAGTTTGGGGGTGACAAGTAGTACTAAAAGCAGTTTAGTCCCCAACTTAGCCCATAAACATCTCCGTAAGTGGCTAAGAAATTTAGTATCACGATCTGAAACAATAGTATTTGGCACACCATGCAAGCTTAATAATTTCACGAAAGAACAAATCAGCAACATTGACAAAGATCATCGCTTTTATGACATGGTATAAAGTGTGCCATTTTCGAGAATCTATCCACGACAACAAATATGCTATCCTCCCTTCTTTGTTCTAGATAAACCTAAAACAAAGTCCATAGATATATCCTCCCAAGGAACACTAGGTACAGGCAAAGGCATATATAAACCATGAGGATTGAGTCGTGACTTAGCTTTTTGACATGTAGTGCAGCGAGCAATAAAACGCTCAACATCCCGCCTCATCTTTGGCCAAAAGAAATGTGTAGCAAGTACGCCCTCCGCCTTCTTCACGCCAAAGTGTCCCATTAGTCCTCCTCCATGCGCCTCCTGTAACAACAAAAGACGAACGGAGCTAGCTGGAATGCATAGCTTGTTAGCACGAACACAAATCCATTATTAACGACAAACTTGTTCCATGTTCTTCCTTCTTTACAATTCTGCAATACATCTTTAAAATCAGCATCATGCACATATTGATCTTTGATGGTCTCCAAACCAAATATTTTGAAGTCAAGTTGTGAAAGAATAGTATAGCGACGAGACAATGCATCAGCAATAACATTTTCTTTACCCTTCTTGTGTTTAATGACATAAGGGAATGATAGAGGCAGAGGTGTCCCGTCTTTCGATGAGATGGTGGATTTCGCTTTGGTGGAAGTCGACTTTGACGATCCGACTACGAAGCGCAGCGAGGACGCCGCTACTTAGCAATCGCTAAACCAACTCCGAGAGGTTATTGACCACGCCGAGCACGATCAACCTGACCACGAGGGTCTATTTCCTGCGAGCAAACGAAGAACAAGCAAGAAACTGAGATTGCAATCTGGATATTGCGAATATAAGATGAAAGCTTTATTGATCAACGTGGGGTTCTGTGGACGCTTTGTCCGGTCGTTGAACACAAACGGCACGCGCGAAGTTGCAGCTATGGCGAACTTTTGATCTAAACAAAACCCAAAGTCTAAACGGTGCCCTAAGGGCTGTATATATGGAGGAAGAGGGGGAGAATTTCGTGGCCCTTGGTGGAGGGGTCCGAAACTAACCCTATCTCTTGTTTCCCCACACATACGGACTCTAAAAATAGCCTATACTAATGTATTTCGAAATTACATGGGCCTGGCCCAATAATAAGGTGACACAGCACCTAGAATAGCCTCTGGACGAAATTTATGAAGTGGCATCTTGTATATTTCGTCCAAGGCTTCATGCACTCATTATGGTGGCTTCAAAGTCCTGAAATCATCACTTGTAACTCCATTCTTGTCCCCTTGCGCATGCCATCATCTCCATGCTTGTTCTTGCTCCAATGTTCATCCTTCTCCAAGCTAGGACCTTCATTTGTAAGCAAAACAAATGTATCCAATTTAGGCAGCATCATATTCTCATGAACATTAGAATCATTACCAAGAAACGAAAGTACCTGGTAATTTAGTTGGCGTCTTGTGAGCTCTAGTAATTGGTCCAAGATGTATAGCAGCAGGGGTTGTGGGTGTAACAATGGTATTGATGTCCTCATCATCCTCCCCTTCTTGAAATGAAGTCGTCCTCGACGGAAGTTCATCTTCCTCACCCAAATATGGCTTCAAATCTGCAATGTTAAAAGTGGGACTAACCCCAAAATCTGCAGGCAGCTCAAGTTTATATGCATTATCATTTACTTTCTCCAACACCTTAAAGGGACCAGCAGCACGTGGCATTAGCTTTGATTTTGCAAATCAGAAATCTATCCTTACGCAAATGTAACCAAACAAGATCTCCGGTGCAAACACAACATGTTTTCTACCCTTATCTCCAGCAAGTTTATATTTAGCATTCATACGCTCAATGTTTTCCTTAGTTAACTCATGCATTTTTAAAATCAATTCAGCACGTTCTTTAGCATCAAAATTAACCTTCTCCAAGATGGAAGAGGCAACAAATCAATAGGTGCACGAGGTAGGAAACCATACACAACTTCAAAAGGGCACATCTTAGTAGTAGAATGCAATGAACGATTATAAGCAAATTCAATATGAGGCAAGCATTCCTCCCACATTTTCTTATTTTTCTTTAGAACAGCCCTAAGCATAGTAGACAATGTTCTATTGACTACTTCAGTTTGTCCATCAGTTTTGGGGTGACGAGTAGTACTAAAAAGTAGTTTAGTCCCCAACTTAGCCCATAAACATCTCCAAAAGTGGCTAAGAAATTTAGTATCACGATTTGAAACAATAGTATTTGGCACACCATGCAAGCTTAATAATTTCACGAAAGAACAAATCAGCAACATTGACAAGATCATCGCTTTTATGACATGGTATAAAGTGTGCCATTTTCGAGAATCTATCCACGACAACAAATATGCTATCCTCCCTTCTTTGTTCTAGGTAAACCTAAAACAAAGTCCATCGATATATCCTCCCAAGGAACACTAGGTACAGGCAAAGGCATATATAAACCATGAGGATTGAGTCGTGACTTAGCTTTTTGACATGTAGTGCAGCGAGCAATAAAACGCTCAACATCCCGCCTCATCTTTGGCCAAAAGAAATATGTAGCAAGTACGTCCTCCGCCTTCTTCACGCCAAAGTGTCCCATTAGTCCTCCTCCATGCGCCTCCTGCAACAACAAAAGACTAACGGAGCTAGCTGGAATGCATAGCTTGTTAGCACGAACACAAATCCATCATTAACGACAAACTTGTTCCATGTTCTTCCTTCTTTACAATTCTGCAATACATCTTTAAAATCAGCATCATGCACATATTGATCTTTGATGGTCTCCAAACCAAATATTTTGAAGTCAAGTTGTGAAAGCATAGTATAGCGACGAGACAATGCATCAGCAATAACATTTTCTTTACCCTTCTTGTGTTTAATGACATAAGGGAAAGTCTCAATGAATTCAACCCATTTAGCATGTCTACGATTCAGTTTAGCTTGACTTTTAATATGTTTCAAAGATTCATGATCAGAATGTATAACAAATTCTTTGGGCCATAAATAATGTTGCCATGTTTCTAAAGTCCGAACAAGAGCATATAATTCTTTATCATAAGTAGAGTAATTCAGACTAGGCCCACTCAATTTTTCAGAAAAGTATGCAACAGGTTTGCCATCTTGTAATAACACACCTCCTAATCCAATTCCACTAGCATCACATTCAAGCTCAAAAGTCTTATTAAAATCAGGAAGTTGAAGTAAAGGAGCATGTGTCAACTTAGCTTTCAATACCGTGAAGGCTTCTTCCTGTGCGGTACCCCAAACAAAAGGCACATCCTTCTTTGTAAGCTCGTTGAGAGGTGCAGCAATGGTGCTGAAATCTCTCTACAATCAACACACATACGTGACGTACCATCCTTTTTCGGCACTAGAATAATAGGAACAGCACAAGGACTAAGGGATTCGCGATATAACCTTTGTCGAGCAGCTCCTGTACTTGACGATAATCTCCTTCGTCTCCTCCGGATTGGTACGGTATGGTGCACGGTTGGTAATGATGCACCGAATTAAGTCAATTTGATGCTCAATCCCTCGAATAGGTGGTAATCCCGTGGCACGTCTTGTGGAAAGACGTCAGCGAACTCCTGCAAAATGTTAGTGACAGCAGGGGCAAAGAGGAAGGCACGTCCTCGAATGAAAATAATGCCTCTTTGCACACAAAAGCATAGCAAACAGATTTGCTAAAATCTAGCTCATCAATATCAGATTTGGTGGCAAGTAAACATGCACTTTTCAATTTAATTTCGAAGCAACAGTAGATGGTTTATTATTAGGCTTCATGTGTTGCTCAAATTCTTTTGCCACAATCTGATTTTCACTCTTATTTTTCTCCTGTTTTGCTTTATTAGCTCTATTAATATCATCTTTCAAAATGGACTCAGGAGTCATAGGAAGCAAAGTAATATTTTTATCCTTATGAACAAGAGTATACTGATTGTTTCTACCATGGTGTACAGAATTTTTATCAAATTGCCATGGTCTACCAAGTAACAAGGAACATGCTTGCATAGGTACCACATCACAATCAACATAATCAGCATATGTAGAGATACTAAAATGCACACGAACAGTACGTGTTACCTTCACCTTGCCGCTGTTGTTGAACCATTGGATGTAGTAAGGATGTGGATGTGGTCTTGTGGTGAGAGATAGCTTCTCCACCATCTCCATGCTAGCCAAGTTGTTGCAGCTCCCTCCATCTATGATGACGCGAATAGAACGTTCCTTCACAACTCCCTTTGTATGGAACAAATTATGCCTCTAATTTTGCTCAGCTTGTGTAACCTGCACACTCAAAACACGTTGAGCAACTAAACATTCATACCTGTCAGCATCTTCAGCAGCCATGTATTGTGTCGCATGATCAGAATCATCTCCACCGTGTTCCTCATGTGTAATAAGAGCCAAAGTCTCCTCATCATAGTCACTAGCGGACTCATACCCACCATCCTCAGTTGATGAGGACATCAATACCATTGTTACACCCACAGCCCCTGCTGCTATACATACTGGACCAATTACTAGAGCTCACAAGACGCCAACTAAATTACTGTGTACTTTCGTTTCTTGGTAAAGATTCTAATGTTCATGAGAATATGATGCTGCCTAAATTGGATACATTTGTTTTGCTTACAAATGAAGGGCCTAGCTTGGAGAAGGATGAACATTGGAGCAAGAACACACATGGAGTTGATGGCATGCGCAAGGGGATCAAGAACGGAGTTACAAGTGATGATTTCAGGACTGTGAAGCCACCATAAGGAGTGCATGAAGCCTTGGACGAAATATACAAGATGCCACTTCATAATATTCGTCCATAGGCTATTCTAGGTGCTGCGTCACCTTATTATTGGGCCAGGCCCATGTAATTTCGAAATACATTAGTATAGGCTATTTTAGAGTCCGTATGTGTGGGGAAACAAGAGATAGGGTTAGTTTTGGACCCTCCACCAAGGGCCACGAAATTCACCCCTCTTCCTCCATATATACAGCCCTTAGGGCACCGTTTAGACTTGGGTTTTGTTTAGATCAGAAGTTCGCCATAGCTGCAACTTCGCTGCGTTCGCTTGTGTTCAACGACTGGACAAAGGCGCCACAGAACCCCACCTTGATCAATAAAGCTTTCATCTTATATTCGCAATATCCAGATTGCAATCTCAGTTTCTTGCTTGTTCTTCGCTTGCTCGCAGGAAATAGACCTCGTGGTCAGGTTGATCGTGTTCGGCGTGGTCAATAACCTCTCGGAGTTGGTTTAGCGATTGCTAAGGCGCGACGTCCTCGCACGCTCGTAGTCGGATCGTCAAAGTTGACTTCCACCAAAGCGAAATCCACCATCTCATCGAAAGACGGGACACCTTTGCCTCTATCATCAGTAGCAATCATCACACGCTGAGATTTGCATTCTCTCGCAAAATGTCCTCTTCCCTTACAACGACGACAAATAATATCACTTGTGTGCCCTGTTGACGCCATGGAAGAAGAAGAGCTCTGTGCAGGCCCGGCAGGTGTGCTCTTGGCAGATAGTGGTGGTTGTGCCTGCTTTCTTGTATCACGGTTGGAGGTGGCACCTGAAGGAGGTAATGGTGTAGTGGAAGTAGATGATGCACGTGGTGTCCACGATGAAGGTCGACCTGCAGAAAAGTTAGTGCGCGCCAATGCCTGTCGATCCTGCACTTCACGTTCAGCTTTACAAGCAAGATGGAATAAACGAGTGATATTATTATAATCCTTATAGTCTAGAATGGTCTGAATCTCTCTATTTAATCCACCCAGAAAACGTGCAATTATAGCTTCATTCTCCTCAACAATACCACATCTAATCAAGCCAGTTTGTAATTCCTGATAATATTCTTCTACAGAATTTTTTCCTTGTCTTAAACGCTGCAATTTTTGAAGTAATTCACGTTGATAATATGGTGGAACCCAACGAGTACGCATAGCAGTTTTCAAAGCAGCCCAAGTAGCTGGAACAGGATATAATCTAACCTGTTCAGACCACCAAACAGATGCAAAGCTAGTGAAAGCACAAACAGCAGCAGGAACACGTCTCTCCTCAGGATATTGTAAACATGTAAATCGTGGTTCAGTTTCTAACTCCCAAGTAAGATATATATCAGGAACATATCTACCCTCAAATGGTGGAATATTCAATTTCAGTTTAGGGAGATGATGAGGACATGAGTACCTTGTATATGACCAAAAATATTGCATACATGCATATTTGTCAGGTGATTTCTAGTGCAAATTATTCAATAATCTATTTATGTTATCCAGAACAAAAATATTTCACACACTTTTGTGTTTTGTCTAATTGCAGGTGTATGGGACATTTGTACAATCCACATATGAAGATAAGGAAGAAAGAGATGTTTATTTGCTGTTCAAAAAGTCCTCTCACGTCACTTTGGGCCCAAGAGAAGATAGAGTCCAAGTCTCTCACGTTCTGGATTCAGATTTGGACTGCACAGACATACCTGACTCAAAACGCCAACAACTATTCTATACGGACTCCGAATTGGGTGATTCTTTTTTTGTTGGAAAGAAGATTTAATGCTCTTTCCAGCACAATTGGAATCACCTTAAAATCCGTCCGGAGCATTGAGTTGTGGACAAAACAATCTGACGCTGCACCAGAATCCGAGTCAAACTACAAGTCCAAAGGTGTTACGTCACCTCCACTTGGGCCCATTGGCCTTGTACGACCTAGGGTTAGTTTTAGGCTGCCTTGGGACGTCCTCCCACCTCCTTGGCCGCCACCCTTGCTCCTATATAAATAGATCCATCTAGTAGCTTTTCCTTGGGATTTATTTAGTTAAAGTTAGCCATTGCAACTTCGTACTTCGCTTGTGTCCAACGACCAGACCAAGACCGCCACGGATCCCCACCTTTATCAATACTTCATATATACTCGCAATATTCAGATTGCTTTTATCATATTCTTACTTGTTCTTCGATTGTTTGCAGGAATAGACCTTCGTGGTCAGGTTGATTGTGCTCTGGCATGGTCAATAACCTATCGGAGTTGGTTTAGCGATTGCTAAGGCGCAACGTCGTGCACGTTTGTAGTCGGATCGTCAAAGTCATCTTCACCAAATCGATAGTTATCATCTCATCGAAAGATCGGGACACCTCGCCTCTATCAAGTGGTATCAGTTTTCAGGTTGCTCGGTGAGATTTTACAGTTTTTCATAGTTTAGATCGCATATGTCATTCATACCTATAGTCCATGAAAAAGCCACAAAAAAAAGTTAGATCTGTTCATCCTTTATCCAAGCCAGTCTGAGCCTTTGCAATTTTCTATTCGTTGCTTGCATAGTTGAATTATCGGTTGCATTGTTGTGTCAGTTGCTGGTCTTAGTGTCTAGTTCCTTTAGAGTTTCGAGTTCTGTTCACATTAGTCACGCCACCGCTGCATCATTATCCCTTCCGCTGTCCACCATCCCATCTATTATTTTCCACCACGTGCTACGCGTTGTTCATTGTCATAATGATAGTTGTGGTCATTCACATCTTCGCCTGATCCAGTCTGCATCTTATCTAGTTTGTCTTGGAAAGAGAGAAAAAAGGAAAGAAAAAAAAAGAAAAAGAAAAAGAGAAAAGAAAAAGAAAAAAAAGTGTGAGAAAAAAAAAGAGAGAAGAAAAAAATCGGATCTATCTAGAATCAATCTCGTACCTGAATTCGGATTGGAATCTGTTTTATGACTGTTCAGTAAAACAGGTGTATCTTCCTCATACGAAGTCCGTTTTGACTCGTGAGTACTCAAATTAAAGCTAGCGACGAGCCGCATCTAAATAGTTGCAGAAGCTAGTTCAATATTTGACAGCTCAAAATCGGCTTCTAAATAGGTCTTTTTGCCCTCTGAAGTTCGTGAACACAGCTTGTTCCAATTTTTCAGGCCAGTTTTAGAATTCTTTGACTCCTCATATCAACTCGGAATTGAGTGATTCTTTTTTGCATTGGAAAGCTTGAGTTAGTAACATTCTTTGAAAGAATTTATTAGAAAATTGGCACAAACTTTTCAAGAGGAAAATTGGAGAGAGAGTTGTTGTATGTCCTGCTTGGTAGTTGTTTTTCATCATTATCTTCACTACGTTGTGATCTTCACTTATATCTTGCTGTCAAGAGCTACTTAGTAACCTTCATTGATGCTAGTTGTGCTACGCCGTGACCTCATTAGTGTTCTAGGCTCTCGCCTCTAGTCCGGTCTAGCCTAGGACCAGCACAGTACCGTCGTTGAGCGCTTATTCAACATTGCATCTCTGAATTGATTATTGCTAATCTTTTGCTACCATATATAGCCAACCCAGCTCCACATATTTCTACACCGTGTATATGTACGTTCCCCTGGCAATCGCTTTACACAATCTTCGGAGTTATTTGACATCGCTGGTTGCCTGTCACCACCTGCCGCATGGTAAGAATTTGTAAGATATTGATATTTGCTTTACTGTGAGCACTTTACAACCACATCCTAGTAGTTCATACGAACATTATTCTGGAATTTTGTTTCTTGTTTCTACTAATCATGACAGGTTCCGGAGATAGAAGTTCTTGGACGACGGACACATCTTCACCATCACGAGAGTTGGGACAACACACACAACCACATGGTCAGGTTATCTCTTTACCGTCATTTGAGGGTAGATTTAATCCTGCTATTTATCTAGCTTGGGAGTTTGAAGTAGAACAAGTTTTAGTAACCATGACTTTTCTGAACTTGAGCGGGTACGAGCTGCCACTAGAGCATTTACTGGTTTTGCTTCAGTTTGGTGGAGTGTGCATTGTAAGAAAAATATTGATAACCAACCCACAACTTGGAAAGATTTGAAATATGTAATGAGACAACATTTTTTCCCTCCTTACTATCGCCATGAATTGCTTCGCAAATTTGAACAATTTAAACAAGGCAACAACACTGTCCATGCTTACTACAAAGAGTTCAAATCTTATATGCATCATTGTGACATAGAAGAATCTAAGGATGATACAATGAATAGATTTTTTGGTGGTTTGAACCATGATATTCAGGCAAGATTTCAGTATATTCCTCGTTGCATTACTGGTATGTATGTTCGTGCTTGTACCTTTGAGAGACAGTTACAGGAGGATGCATTGGGTGACTACAACAACTACTATTCCAGTTCATGCTCACCACCGCCGGTTGGTTCCTCCACCGCTGCACCTACTAGAGCAGCCCCACCTCGGATTGTGAGCGACATCATCTCAAGAGTATGGTGCGTTGTTCACGTCTGTACCTACATCAGCTACGCCTTTATGACAAGGTAACAGTAAAGGTATTGATGATATAACTTCACATGAGAATGATGCATCCCTAGTTAACTTGAATACATCATGTGTTGAGCTACCCACTACTTTGATCACACCACCTATTTTAGAGGATTATGTTGATAATTTGACTTTGCCATGTGATCAAACAACTGAAATACCAACAATTTTGAGAGCACCAATTGAATTAACTGTTGATGCAAAAGAATCAATGTTTAATCGTTTTGATATGACCTCTAATCTTGGTGATGATTCTGTGTCGAATGACTCATTGCATGTTTGCTTATCTAAGCATGTTGTAGCATGTAAATTTGATTCAAATAAGGTTTATTCACCAATGTTGGGATGGTTTAATGATGAACATTGTCAATCTTTTGAAATAAATAAGAGCTTCACTTATATGTGCAAACTGAGTCGCAATATTTTCATGCCGTCTAGCTCTTGTGCTAATTTGTTGGCTTTAGATTTTATGAACTATGCAAGTTACTCATCTATTCATGTGTCATATATGCAAAAATCAAGGGAAGTAAAAATGGATGACGTCTACATATACAACATGTACACTTTGTCTCTTTTGTTAGCCACATTTCAGATTAAGCAACGCCGAGGACGGCTTTATTTTCAAAAAGGGGAGGATGATGAGGACATGAGTACCTTGTATATGACCAAAATATTGCATACATGCATATTTGTCGGTGATTTCTAGTGCAAATTATTCAATAATCTATTTATGTTATCCAGAACAAAAATACTTCACACACTTTTGTGTTTTGTCTAATTGCAGGTGTATGGGACATTCGTACAATCCACATATGAAGATAAGGAAGAAAGAGATGTTTATTTGCTGTTCAAAAAGTCCTCTCACGTCACTTTTGGCCCAAGAGAAGATAGAGTCCAAGTCTCCCACGTTCTGGATTCAGATTTGGACTGCACAGACATACCTGACTCAAAACACCAACAACTATTTTATACGGACTCCGAATTGGGTGATTCTTTTTTTGTTCGAAAGAAGATTTAATGCTCTTTCCAGCACAATTGGAATCACCTTAAAATCCGTCCGGAGCGTCGAGTTGTGGACAAAACAATCTGATGCTGCACCAGAATCCGAGTCAAACTACAAGTCCAAAGGTGTTACGTCACCTCCACTTGGGCCCATTGGCCTTGTACGACCTAGGGTTAGTTTTAGGCTGCCTTGGGACGTCCTCCCACCTCCTTGGCCGCCACCCCTTGCTCCTATATAAATAGATCCATCTAGTAGCTTTTCCCTTGGGATTTATTTAGTTAAAAGTTAGCCATTGCAACTTCGTGTACTTCGTTTGTGTCCAACGACCAGACCAAGACCGCTTACGGATCCCCACCTTTATCAATACTTCATATATACTCGCAATATTCAGATTGCTTTTATCATATTCTTGCTTGTTCTTCGATTGCTTGCAGGAATAGACCTTCGTGGTCAGGTTGATTGTGCTTTGGCGTGGTCAATAACCTATCGGAGTTGGTTTAGCGATTGCTAAGGCGCAACGTCGTGCACGTTTGTAGTCGGATCGTCAAAGTCATCTTCACCAAATCGATAGTTATCATCTCATCGAAAGATCGGGACACCTCGCCTCTATCAGGAGATGGTCATGATCTCGTACCTGAGGGGGAGCCCTAATATTGCCATTATTTGCATGTGGACGACCTGGTGGTTGTGGTGCTGGTGGTTGCACGTAGTTCTGATGTTGATCAACCTCATCGTCATAATCGCCCACATACTCATCATCCTCCTCGGTACCACCAGCAGCAGTAGCAAGAGCCAAAGAAGCACCAACAGCAGTAGCAGCAGCACCAGAATTTTGTCCTGGCTCAATAGGAACACGCTGAGCTCGTCCATACTGATTCGGAAGGGGGCGTAGTTGTTGTCGTTGCAGAGGTGCGATAGGTGCAGCCGGCGGTGGTTGTGGAAAACGCGCAAGCAATTCATCAAACTTGCTATCCAGCTTTGTTTCAAACGTCTTCTCAATGCCATCTATCTTCTCCATGGCCTCGTCAAATCTGTTTACCACATCTTGCACCTGTCCAATCATCATTTGCTGGAATTTATCATGTAGCTGTTTGTTCGTCATGTTCTCCCAGTCAGTCTCGTCGGCTTGTGATCCTGCCATGGTTAGCAGCAATAGAAACACACAAGAATATGATCCTACAAACTACTAACAAGAGGTGGTGGTGGGTGTCACAAATCCGTCAAGCAAATCTCAAATTCTTACCAGTTCTTACCCAGCAGCAGGCGGTGATCGGCAACCGTTGTAATCAAAACTCTCAAAAGCATGGATAGAGCGATTGCCAGGGAGAGTCAAACGCACGACGTAGATGTATGTGGAGCTGGGAAGGCTTATAATATGGTAGCAAAAAGGTCAGCAATAATCAATTCAGAGATGCAAAGTTGAATAAACGCTCAACGACGGTACTGTGCTGGTCCTAGGCTAGACCGTGCTAGAGACGCGAGCCTAGAACACTAACAAAATCACGGCGCTGCACGTAAACAAGGGAAAAGCACACTCTGAATTTTTTTTCGCTCTTTTTTTTGCGCTGTTTTTTTTGCGCTGCTTTTTTTTGCGAAAAATCACTATAATGGCGAGTGCCTCAAAACTCTTCCCAGGTCAAACTGACAGGATGGGCACGAAATTTTTTCGACCAATTTTTTTTTTTTTGATCGCTCGACCCAAAAACTGGAAACGGGTCAAAAAACTTTCTATAACGGCGATCGTCTCAATACGCTTAGAAACACCTAAAATAGGATAGCCAGAAATTTTTTTGTCCCGTGCGTTTTTGGAAAATTTTGGGCCTAAACGGAGGGTGGTTTCCGGAGGGTGGATACCATCAAATTCGTATGAAATTGGGAGATGAATGGAAAACAGCATTTAAAACTAAGTTTGGATTATATGAGTGGTTAGTCATGCCTTTTGGGTTAACTAATGCACCTAGTACTTTCATGAGATTAATGAACGAAGTTTTACGTGCTTTCATTGGACAATTTGTGGTAGTCTATTTTGATGATATACTGATTTATAGCAAATCTTTGGAAGAACATTTGGAACATTTACGTGCTGTTTTTAATGCTCTACGTGATGCACGCTTGTTTGGTAACCTTGGGAAGTGCACCTTTTGCACCGATCGAGTATCTTTTCTTGGCTATGTTGTTACTCCACAGGGAATTGAAGTTGATAAAGCCAAGATTGAAGCTATTGAGAGTTGGCCGCAGCCCAAAACGGTCACACAAGTGAGGAGTTTCCTTGGCCTCGCTGGTTTCTATAGGCGTTTTGTGAGAGATTTTAGCACCATTGCTGCACCTCTCAACGAGCTTACAAAGAAGGATGTGCCTTTTGTTTGGGGTACCGCACAGGAAGAAGCCTTCACGGTATTGAAAGCTAAGTTGACACATGCTCCTTTACTCCAACTTCCTGATTTTAGTAAGACTTTTGAGCTTGAATGTGATGCTAGTGGAATTGGATTAGGAGGTGTGTTATTACAAGATGGCAAACCTGTTGCATACTTTTCTGAAAAATTGAGTGGGCCTAGTCTGAATTATTCTACTTATGATAAAGAATTATATGCCCTTGTTCGGACTTTAGAAACATGGCAACATTATTTATGGCCCAAAGAATTTGTTATACATTCTGATCATGAATCTTTGAAACATATTAAAAGTCAAGCTAAACTGAATCGTAGACATGCTAAATGGGTTGAATTTATTGAGACTTTCCCTTATGTCATTAAACACAAGAAGGGTAAAGAAAATGTTATTGCTGATGCATTGTCTCGTCGCTATACTATGCTTTCACAACTTGACTTCAAAATATTTGGTTTGGAGACCATCAAAGATCAATATGTGCATGATGCTGATTTTAAAGATGTATTGCAGAATTGTAAAGAAGGAAGAACATGGAACAAGTTTGTCGTTAATGATGGATTTGTGTTCCGTGCTAACAAGCTATGCATTCCAGCTAGCTCCGTTCGTCTTTTGTTGTTACAGGGGGCATGGAGGAGGACTAATGGGACACTTTGGCGTGAAGAAGACGGAGGACATACTTGCTACACATTTCTTTTGGCCAAAGATGAGACGGGATGTTCAGCGTTTTATTGCTCGCTGCACTACATGTCAAAAAGCTAAGTCACGACTCAATCCTCATGGTTTATATATGCCTTTGCCTGTACCTAGTGTTCCTTGGGAGGATATATCTATGGACTTTGTTTTAGGTTTACCTAGAACAAAGAAGGAGAGGGATAGCATATTTGTTGTCGTGGATAGATTCTCGAAAATGGCACACTTTATACCATGTCATAAAAGCGATGATGCTGTCAATGTTGCTGATTTGTTCTTTCGTGAAATTATTCGCTTGCATGGTGTGCCAAATACTATTGTTTCAGATCGTGATACTAAATTTCTTAGCCACTTTTGGAGATGTTTATGGGCTAAGTTGGGGACTAAACTGCTTTTAGTACTACTTGTCACCCCCAAACTGATGGACAAACCGAAGTAGTCAATAGAACATTGTCTACTATGCTTAGGGCTGTTCTAAAGAAAAATAAGAAAATGTGGGAGGAATGCTTGCCTCATATTGAATTTGCTTATAATCGCTCATTGCATTCTACTACTAAGATGTGCCCTTTTGAAGTTGTGTATGGTTTCCTACCTCGTGCACCTATTGATTTGTTGCCTCTTCCATCTTCGGAGAAGGTTAATTTTGATGCTAAAGAACGTGCTGAATTGATTTTGAAAATGCATGAGTTAACTAAGGAAAACATTGAGCGTATGAATGCTAAATATAAACTTGCTGGAGATAAGGGTAGAAAACATGTTGTGTTTGCACCGGAGATCTTGTTTGGTTACATTTATGTAAGGATAGATTTCTGATTTGCGCAAATCAAAGCTAATGCCACGTGCTGCTGGTCCCTTTAAGGTGTTGGAGAAAGTAAATGATAATGCATATAAACTTGAGCTGCTCGCAGATTTTGGGGTTAGTCCCACTTTTAACATTGCAGATTTGAAGCCATATTTGGTGAGGAAGATGAACTTCCGTCGAGGACGACTTCATTTCAAGAAGGGAGGATGATGAGGACATCAATAACATTGTTACACCCACAGCCCCTGCTGCTATACATCTTGGACCAATTACTAGAGCTCACAAGACGCCAACTAAATTACCGTGTACTTTCGTTTCTTGGTAATGATTCTAATGTTCATGAGAATATGATGCTGCCTAAATTGGATACATTTGTTTTGCTTACCAATGAAGGGCCTAGCTTGGAGAAGGATGAACATTGGAGCAAGAACACACATGGAGTTGATGGCATGCTAAGGGGATCAAGAACGGAGTTACAAGTGATGATTTCAGGAATTTGAAGCCACCATAAGGAGTGCATGAAGCCTTGGACGAAATATACAAGATGCCACTTCATAATATTCGTCCATAGGCTATTCTAGGTGCTCGTCACCTTATTATTGGGCCAGGCCCATGTAATTTCGAAATACATTAGTATAGGCTATTTTAGAGTCCGTATGTGTGGGGAAACAAGAGATAGGGTTAGTTTCGACCCTCCACCAAGGGCCACGAAATTCACCCCTCTTCCTCCATATATACAGCCCTTAGGGCACCGCTTAGACTTTGGGTTTTGTTTAGATCAAAAGTTCGCCATACCTGCAACTTCGCAGACTTCGTTTGTGTTCAACGACTGGACAAAGGCATCACGTAACCCCACCTTGATCAATAAAGCTTTCATCTTATATTCGCAATATCCAGATTGCAATCTCAGTTTCTTGCTTGTTCTTCGTTTTCTCGCAGGAAATAGACCCTCGTGGTCAGGTTGATCGTGCTCCGGCATGGTCAATAACCTCTCGGAGTTGGTTTAGCGATTGCTAAGGCGCGACGTCCTCGCTCGTTCGTTGTCGGATCGTCAAAGTCGACTTCCACCAAAGCGAAATCCACCATCTCATCGAAAGACGGGACACCTTTGCCTCTATCAAAAACATTGAGCGTATGAATGCTAAATATAAACTTGCTGGAGATAAGGGTAGAAAACATGTTGTGTTTGCACCTGGAGATCTTGTTTGGTTACATTTGCGTGAGGATAGATTTCCTGATTTGCGCAAATCAAAGCTAATGCCACGTGTTGCTGGTCCCTTTAAGGTGTTGGAGAAAGTAAATTATAATGCATATAAACTTGAGCTGCCTGCAGATTTTGGGGTTAGTCCCACTTTTAACATTGCAGATTTTGATGTAGGGTGGAACCCTAATTCGTCGATCTTTCACATTTGGAGGGGATCCTACGGAGGGAACACGAAGAACGCGCGGAAGAATGAGAGGAAATCACGGGGAAGAACGAGAGAGACACTCAACCGACAAGAGATCAATCACACAAGGTCTAGATCATCGAAGCACGAGTGATACATGGTCCAAAATCAACAAAGGAAAGATACAAAGGTAGCCGTTCTTCTCCCGGAGGAGGCCTTGAATCCACGAGGGGATCTTCCCTAGGTAGGGTCTTGAATCTGATGGATCTTCTCCTAGACGGAGGTCCCGATCTCCGAGGAGAAGTACCGTGGATGAGCAAAGGATCTCACACACAAATATGAGCTAATCCAATGCTAAGTCTCAAAGTGAGGAGAAGGGGTCCTATATATAGAGTCTGGGGAAGAGGTACATGGGCTCAGCCCAACACGCTGCTGCCAAGAAGGCGCTGGCCGGACGATCCGGTGACGGTCCGGATGATCCGTGGGGCCCGGATGGTCCGCACTGGCTGGTGACGGCGTTAGGGCGGACGTCCGCCGGTGGTCCGGATGTCGGGCGAGATCCGGATGATCCGGCCTGGGTCCGGATGATCCGCTTCAGCGTGGAGGTTCTGTTGCCTTCGGTCGATGAAGCGGATCGTCCGGACCGGGGTCCGGATCATCCGGGCTCTGTCCGGATCATCCGGGCCTCCGTCCGGATCGTCCGGCCTCTCTGGTCCTGGTTGCTTTCTCTTCTCCATCTTCACGTATGTCTTCCGCTTCCGATTCTCCTTGCTTCCTAGCCTCTTCATGGTCGACTCCTTGGTGCCTGAGTATGCATAGAGTTTTCGTTTGAGGTAGTAACCATGTCTCATGTGAATCGAAGGAGAGTTGTGAGAGGAGTGATGTCACCTCGGTTTCAAGAGCTCTTGCACGTGCTCGAGTCATCGGTCCTTGTGGTGTTGTAGGTGTTGATGTAGAGTCCATGGGGATGATGGAAGGATGCTCCGCATCATATCCCTCCTTCAAAGGATCCGACCTCGGATCTAGATCTTCATCACCATGGAAAGGTGAGAGGTCTTTGACGTTGAAGGTGTCGCCACGTTGTACTTGTCGCTGGTAGGTCGAGCTTGTAGGCGTTGTTGTTGTAGCGTGCTAACACCTTGAAGGGTCCATCGGCTCGAGGTAGAAGTTTGGACTTGCGTTCGCTGGGGAAGCGTTCCTTGCGAAGGTGTAGCCACACGAGATCGCCTATGTTGAAGATCATGGGTTGCTTGTTGATGTTGAGCTTGGTCGCTAGTCGCTGTACTTGGCGCCGATAGTGTTTCTTGTATCTTCATGCATCTTCTTGATGTAGCTTGCACGGCACTTGCGCCGAGGTTGGTGCGCTCTTGTAGAGGTAGAGGTAGAATGTCCAATGGGGACAATGGGTTGAAGTCGAGACGACCTCGAAGGGGACTTGCGGTCGTCGAATGTCTTGCGCGGTTGTCGGCGTACTCGGCGATGGGTAGACACGCCCCACTCCTTGATGTTCTTCTTGATCAACACGCCAAGTAGAGTGGAGAGCGTCGGTTTTTCACCTCCGTTTGGCCGCCGGTTTGAGGATGGTATGCGGAGGAGAACAAGAGCTTGATTCGAGCTTGGCGCAAAGAGTTTTCCAAAAGTAACTCAAGAACTTGACGTCGCAATCGGAGACGATTGACTTTGGTACTCCATGGAGGCGCAAGATTTCCTACAAAATAGATTTGCAATATGTGAAGCATCGTCGACTTTGTTGCAAGGAATGAAATGTGCCATTTTGGAAAATCTGTCCACAACAACAAATACGGAGTCCTTTCCATTTTGAGTTCTAGGCAAACCAAGTAAAAAGTCCATGCTAATGTCTTCCCAAGGTTGATAAGGAATAGGAAGAGGCATGTAAAGACCATGAGATTGAGCTTTTGACTTAGCTTTGCGGCATGTTGAGCATCGGGTGGTGAAGCGTGAAACGCCTCAAACATCTTGGGCCAAAAGTAGTTCTTGGAGAGCATGGCGAAGGTCTTGCGCGTCCAAAATGTCCCATGAGTCCACCTCCATGAGCCTGTTGCAAAAGGAGCAAACGAAGAGAAGACTCGGTATGCATAGTTTGTTAGCTCTCATAAGATAACCATCCTTGAGGTAATATTGTTCCCAAGATGTATGCGTCAAACATTTAGCATAATGAGGTGCAAACGATGGATCACTAGCATACAAATCTTTGATGTGCTCAAAGCAAATAACATTCAACTCAAGTTGGGTGACAAGCGTGCATATGCGTGAAAGTGCATCGGCAACTACATTTTCCTTGCCCTTAATGTACTTGATCACATATGGAAAAGATTCAATCTTCACTCCATTTGGCATGACGCTTGTTCAATTTAGTTTGACCTTTCAAGTACTTAAGCGTTTCATGATCGGTATGGATGACAAACTCATGAGGTCTAAGATAATGTTCCCAAACATGTAACACACGCACTAAAGCATATAATTCCTTGTCATACACGGGATAGTTAAGTTGAGCACCGGAGAGTTTTTCACTAAAATAAGCAATGACTCGTTTTTCTTGCATTAAAACTCCGCCAATTCCGGTACCACTTGCATCACAATGGACCTAAAAGGTTTTGTCAAAATTGGGCAAAGCAAGAATCGGAGCATGAGTAAGTAAAGACTTGAGCTCATCAAAAGCGCTATTTGCAAAGGTCCCCAAACAAAAGGAGTATTCTTCTTACTCAAAGCATGCAAAGGAGCTGCAATGGTGCTAAAGTTTTTCACAAATCGACGATAAAAACCTGCAAGACCAAGGAAACTTCGCACTTGTTGCAAATTGGTGGGTTGGGGCCAAGTTTTGATTGCTTTGATCTTAGTTTCATCAACATGAACACCTTTTGAAGAGATAACGAAACCCAAGAAAACCATTTTGTCAACTCCAAAAGTGCATTTCTTCAAGTTGGCATAAAGACTTTCTTTTCGAAGTGTTTGCAAAACAAGCTTAACATGATCAAGATGCTCTTTCATGGTTTTGTTAAACACAAGAATATCATCGAAGTAAACCACAACAAAGATTCCAATGTATGGACGAAGTACATGATGCATGAGGCGCACAAAAGTTCCGGGAGCTTCCGACAAACCCATAGGCATAACCAACCATTCATATAAGCCAAATTTTGTTTTGAAAGCGGTTCTCCATTCATCACCCTCATGAATGCGGATTTGATAATAGCCACCTTTAAGATCAATTTTTGAGAAAAAGTTGGCTCCACTAAGTTCATCAAGCATATCATCTAGGCGAGGAATGGGATGCCTATAGCGCACGGTGATAGCATTTATGGGTCTACAATCGGAGCACAAGCGGAAACTTCCATCGGGCTTAGGCACAAGTATAGCGGGCACGGCACAAGGGCTTAAGCTTTCACGTACATGACCGTTGTCGATTAGTTGTTGTACTTGCCGTTGAATCTCCTTGGTTTCTTCGGGATTGACATGGTAGGGAGCTTTGTTAGGAAGTGGCGCTCGGGGATGAGGTCGATTCGATGCTCAATGCCTCAAGGGAGGTAGACCCGGAGGTAGCTCATCGGGGAAAACATCTTGAAATTCCTGCAAAAGAGATTGAAACACCAAAGGTAGCTCATGAGTGGTGTTTGTTTTTGGTTCTCCATCCTTGCACACAAGTCCAAAGTGCATCACACTCGATGGGTTCTCACACACTTCTCTCATCTCATATTTGGTGGCGAATAGTATGAGGTTTTTCTCTCTAGGCGAAGAGGCGCTCAAATTTGGCTTGTGGCTCTCACTCACTTTTTGGTGGCTCACTTTCTCACTCTTCTCTCGTTGGTTGGTGGCTTGTTTGTTGGCTATCATTTGACTAGGAGACATGGGTCGTAGGACATATTCTTTGCCTTTCATCTTGAAGCTATAGTGGTTTGTACGCCCATTGTGGTATACACCACGGTCGAATTGCCATGGCCGACCAAGGAGGAGGTGGCAAACGGTCATTGGGACCACATCACATTCCAAAGTGTCCTCATATGCACCTATTTTGAAGGATACTTGGACCGTATGCTCAACGCGTATAGTGCCGGAGTCACTTAGCCATTGAACTTTGTATGGTTGCGGATGCTTCTTCTTGACCAATTGGAGCTTGGAGCATAGTTCTTCGCTTGCCAAGTTGTGGCAACTACCTCCATCGATGATGACCTTGACGGATCTCCCATTGATGCCGGCCTTTGTGTGAAAGATGTGGCATCGTTGGTCTTCTTCTTGGTGATGTTGAAGTGTCAAGACTTTGGAGACAACAAGAGCGGGGCTTGTATCTTCATCACAAAAGACTTGATCATCTTCATCCTCGTTGATGCGCCGGTGCATGGCCACTTGCTCAATAGCGCCCATTTCATCTTCACTCATTGAGTCGAGGTGCCATCGTCGTTGAGTATCATGGTGCGCTTGTTGGTGCATTCATATGACTTGTGGCCTCGGCCGCCGCAAGTAAAACACTTGAAGGAGCTTGTCTTGACGGTCTCATCGGTTGAGTAGATGAGGAAGCACGCGCTTGGAGTTGCTTGTAGTAGGAGGAGGACGACTTGAACTTGTAGAAGTTTTCTTGTAATTTGACTTGTCGTCGTTGCTTGGAAAAGGCTTGGTTGATGTCGAAGTTGGAGTAGTTGTTGAAGCTTGGTTGTTGGAGAGGCCAGATGTCTTGGATGAGTACTTGGCATTTGAAGTCATCTTGCACTTGTCGTTCCGCCTTTGTAGCTTGATGGACGAGCTCAATGAGGTTGGAGTAAGGTTGGAAGTCGGTGATCTTCTTGATGGGATGGTTGAGTCCATTCAAGAATCGTGCCATTGTTTGCTCATCATCTTCCTTGACATTGGCTCGAATCATGGCAATCTCCATTTCTTTGTAGTATTCTTCAACACTCTTTGTTCCTTGCTTGAGGAGTTGTAGCTTCTTGAAGAGATCACGGTTGTAGTAGGTGGGCACAAAGCGTGCTCGCATGACATCCTTCATTTGAGCCCAAGTGGTGATTGGAGGTTCACCTCTTGCTTGTCGGCGCTCAAGGATTTGTTCCCACCATATGAGCACATAATCTTGGAACTCAAGTGATGCCATAGCGATCTTCTTTTCTTCATCATAGTTGTGCAAACGAAAGATTTTGTCGACCTTCAATGCCCATGAGAGGTATTCTTCGGGATCATTGGTTCCATTGAACTTGGGCATTGTGAACTTGAGCTTGCCATAGCGTTGTTCATCATTGTGTTGAGGTCGATGTTGATGATGACGTTCTTGACGTGGAGGGTAATCATCCTCATGTTGCTCTTGGCGAGGAGGAAGTCCATGATCAACTTGCTCTTGTTGACCTTGAGGTTGAGGATGAGCTTGAGGAGCTTGTGGAGCTTGTGGAGGAGCTTGACGTTGCGCACGCGTATGGTAGTTCCTCTCTTGTATTTCTTCTCGAAGTGCTTCCTCTTGATTGCGCCGTCCGCGACTGCGGTTGGCGAGAGCTCGAGTTGATGCTTGAAGGGCGTGTTCTGCCTCAAGAGCTTGTGCTTCTCGTTGTTGTTGAAGACGTTGAGCCTCGGCGTCTTGTTGCTCTTGGTGTAGGCGCGCTCGTTCTTGTTCTTGTTGGTGGCGAAGACGTTGTCGTTCTTGAGCTTGAGCAAACACCATTTGGCTCGATTGAGGATGGGGAACTTCTTCATCAACTTGCCCTTGGAGATTCTTGTCGTGTAGCGGGTTGCGAGATGCATGACGGTCTTGACGCGCGGCTCGACGAAGAATGTTCGTTGACGGTGTACTTGTGTCAGAGAAGGAGTCGTCGGAGTGGCGACTTGAGTGGCTCCGTCTTGAGTGTGGAGAGGTAGAACTACGCCGGTTCACCAACAAGGCGCGGATCTCGTCCATTCTTGCATCATTCTCTTTCTTGTGCGCGTCGAGTTTGTTGTCGAAGTAATCTCGTGTACGTTTCTCGGAGAGTCGCAAGTCGGTGGAGAGGTTGTCGATGCGTTCGCTCATTGCTTGTTGCTCTTGATGGAGAGCTCGTTGCGCACCAAAGAGGTGTCTCTTGGTGACGTATGATGACATGTCGTCGTCTTGCTCGATGAAGAGTGGATTTGTAGAAGAACTTGGCCTATCATCATTTCAAGAAAATTGTGAGTGGTAGAAGGAGAAGAATGAATACCAATGTACCTTTGACCGAAGTTGAAGATGAATCAAGTTCACTCAAATGCGGACAATGAAATAGCACTATTGGTACCGATCCTTGTCGATTCTCACACCTGCACAAGTAAAAGCTTTTGGTGGAGCTTGGTTAGGATGGTGGCACAAAATTGATTGCCATCGTTAGCTTGACTCAAAAATGTTGAAGAAGATTCGCAAATTCGCATATGCAACAAGTAGACCAAGCAAGTAGTGGTACACGGAAACACACACGCAAATAGATAAATGGGATTGTGCAAACCAAAATGAGCCAAAATGTGGAATCCACGAAAATGCTCTTGTTGCACAATACTAGAGAGACGCTAGCACGATTGCATTATAGGAGGATACGGAGCTTGTGCACAACCTACTAGGCAAAAATGCAACGATCTCTATCCCAAGTATACTATATGTATGGTATTTCGGTGCAACGATCCAAGATGATCTTATATGACAATCTTAATGTTGTATGATGCTATGCTTGTTGCTTATAAGCTGTTTGCTTATCTTTCCTCTTTGCTTAAAAGCTTGAGTGGCTCTTTTTCTTATGCAAACTTGACAAACTAAGATAGCAATTGTGTATGCGATGACAACTTTGTGACACACAAGTTGATTCCGAGATAGGCACCTCGATGGTATGTATGATATGGTGTATGCAACTAATGTGCACAAGTCACGTTGCCGACAATACTCAATGGCTAGTCTCGGTGGGGAAGCAACGCAAAAGATGGTCTATGATGGTTATCAATGCAATTTGATGAGGACATGACTACCTTTGATAAGACCAAAAATATTGCATACATGCATATTTGTCAGGTGATTTCTAGTGCAAACTATTCAATAATATATTTATGTTATCCAGAACAAAAATACTTCACATACTTTTATGTTTTGTCTAATTGCAGGTGTATGGGACATTTGTACAATCCACATATGAAGATAAGGGAAAAGGAGAAGTTTAGGTGCTGTTCAAAAAGTCTTCTCACGTCACATTTGGGCCAAGAGAAGATAGAGTCCAAGTCTCTCACGTTCTGGATTCAGATTCGGACTGCACAGACACACCTGACTCAAAACGTCAACAACTTTTTCATACGGACTCCGAATTGGGTGATTCTTTTTTTGTCCGAAAGTAGATTTCATGCTCTTTCCAGCACAGTTGGAATCACCTTAAAAGCCGTCCGGAGCGTTGAGTTATGGACGAAGCTGCACCAGAATCCGAGTCAAACTACAAGTCCAAAGGTGTTACGTCACCTCCACTTGGGCCCATTGGCCTTGTACGACCTAGGGTTAGTTTTAGGCTGCCTTGGGACGTCCTCCCACCTCCTTGGCCGCCACCCCTTGCTCTTATATAAGTAGATCCATCTAGTAGCTTTTCCTTGGGATTTGTTTAGTTAAAGTTAGCCATTGCAACTTCGTACTTCGCTTGTGTCCAACGACCAGACCAAGACCACTTACGGATCCCCACCTTTATCAATACTTCATACATACTCGCAATATTCAGATTGCTTTTATCATATTCTTGCTTGTTCTTCGATTGCTTGCAGGAATAGACCTTCGTGGTCAGGTTGATTGTGCTCCGGCGTGGTCAATAACCTCTCGGAGTTGGTTTAGCGATTGCTAAGGCGCAACGTCGTGCACGTTTGTAGTCGGATCGTCAAAGTCGTCTCCACCAAATCGATAGTTATCATCTCATCGAAAGATCGGGACACCCCGCCTCTATCAAGTGGTATCAGTTTTCAGGTTGCTCGGTGAGATTTTACAGTTTTTCATAGTTTAGATCGCATCTGTCATTCATACCTACAGTCCATGAAAAAGCCATAAAAAAAGTTAGATCTGTTCATCCTTTATCCAAGCCAGTCTGAGCCTTTGCAATTTTCTATTCATTGCTTGCATAGTTGAATTATCGGTTGCATCGTCGTGTTAGTTGCTGGTCTTAGTGTCTAGTTCCTTTAGAGTTTCGAGTTCTGTTCACATTAGTCACGCCGCTGCATCATTATCCCTTCCGCTGTCCACCATCCCATCTATTAATTTCCACCACATGCTACGCGCTGTTCATTGTCATAATCATAGTTGAGGTATGGCAAAGATGTCGTCGATGTTACCGTCCGTAGCGAAGATGAGTAGCCGACCAAAATGAGCGTTTGTTGTTGATGTTACACCGCGCCTAAATAGCCGAAACACAAGAGGACACGGGAATCTCACTCAAATTGTCAAACTCAAAATCGAATGGTAGTACGGAGGTTGAGTCTTGGGGTTTGGCAAGTGGAAATGGTGGTGGATAGGGCGAGGAGGGTGTATATGTGTGGGTGGTATTGGTGGTGGAGGAGAACTACAGAACTGCAGTTTCGGCAGAGGAAGCCGGATGATCCGGGCCAGGAGCCGGATGATCCGGGCGAGTCCGGATGATCCGGGACTTGGTCCGGATGATCCGGGCAGGTCAACCACGCACGGGAAAGGCTCGGGAAGAACACGAAAATGGGGTGGAATTTGACGATTTCGGGGATTTTGGGTGGATTTCGAGGGGGAGAAGGTGGGGAAACACAAGATCCACGAGTTACACACCGAATCCACGGATCAAAAACAACAAAACATCATCAAAACTAACAAATCATAAAAAAATTTGGGGGGTATTTTTGTGGGGATTTTCGGGTTTTTAGGACGAAAACAACAAAATCAAGCTAGAAATCACGAGGTAGGGGCTCCAAAAACGTGATCAACGTGGCTCATGATACCATATGATGTAGGGTGGAACCCTAATTCGTCGATCTTTCACGTTTGGAGGGGATCCTACGGAAGGAACACGAATAACGCGCGGAAGAACGAGAGGAAATCACGGGGAAGAACGAGAGAGACACTCAACCGACAAGAGATCCATCACACAAGGTCTAGATCATCGAAGCACGAGTGATACATGGTCCAAAATCAACAAAGGAAAGATACAAAGGTAGCCGTTCTTCTCCCGGAGGAGGTCTTGAATCCACGAGGGGATCTTCCCTAGGTAGGGGTCTTGAATCCGATGGATCTTCTCCTAGACGGAGGTCCTGATCTCCGAGGAGAAGTACCGGTGGATGAGCAAAGGCTCTCACACACAAATATGAGCTAATCCAATGCTAAGTCTCAAAGTGAGGAGAGGGGGTCCTATATATAGAGTCTGGGGCGAAGGGGTACATGGGCTCAGCCCAACACGCACGCGCAGGCGCTGGCCGGACGATCCGGGTGACGGTCCGGATGATCCGGCTGGTCCGGATGATCGGGTGGGGCCCGGATGGTCCGGCGCTCTCTGGTGACGGCGCAGGCCGGATGTCCGGCTGGTGGTCCGGATGTCAGGCGGGATCCGGATGATCCGGCCTGGGTCCGGATGATCCGGCTTCAGCGTGGAGGTTCTGTTGCCTTGATCGATTTAGCGGATCGTCCGGACCGGGTCTGGATCATCCGGGCTCTGTCCGGATCGTCCGGGCCTCCGTCCGGATCGTCCCGCCTCTCGTCTGGTTGCTTTTCTTATCCGTCTTTACGTATGTCTTCCGCTTCCGATTCTCCTTGCTTCCTAGCCTCTTCATGGTCGACTCCTTGGTGCCTGAGTATGCATAGAGTTTCCGTTTGAGGTAGTAACCATGTCTCATGTGAATCGAAGGAGAGTTGTGAGAGGAGTGATGTCACCTCGGTTTCAAGAGTTCTTGCACGTGCTCGAGTCATTGGTCCTTGTGGTGTTGTAGGTGTTGATGTAGAGTCCATGGGGATGATGGAAGGATGCTCCGCATCAGATTTGAAGCCATATTTGGGTGAGGAAGATAAACTTCCGTCGAGGACGACTTCATTTCAAGAAGGAGAGGATGATGAGGACATCAATACCATTGTTACACCCACAGCCCCTGCTGCTATACATCTTGGACCAATTACTAGAGCTCACAAGACGCCAACTAAATTACTGTGTACTTTCGTTTCTTGGTAATGATTCTAATGTTCATGAGAATATGATGCTGCCTAAATTGGATATATTTGTTTTGCTTACAAATGAAGGGCCTAGCTTGGAGAAGGATGAACATTGGAGCAAGAACAAGCATGGAGATGATGGCATGCTAAGGGGAACAAGAACGGAGTTACAAGTGATGATTTCAGGACTTTGAAGCCACCATAATGAGTGCATGAAGCCTTGCACGAAATATACAAGATGCCACTTCATAAATTTCGTCCAGAGGCTATTCTAGGTGCTGCGTCACCTTATTATTGGGCCAGGCCCATGTAATTTCGAAATACATAAGTATAGGCTATTTTTAGAGTCCGTATGTGTGGGGAAACAAGAGATAGGGTTAGTTTGGACCCTCCACCAAGGGCCACGAAATTCACTCCATCTTCCTCCATATATACAGCCCTTAGGGCACCGTTTAGACTTTGGGTTTTTTTAGATTAAAAGTTCGCCATAGCTGCAACTTCGCTGCATTTCGTTTGTGTTCAACGACTGGACAAAGGCGTCACAGAACCCCACCTTGATCAATAAAGCTTTCATCTTATATTCGCAATACCCAGATTGCAATCTCAGTTTCTTGCTTGTTCTTCGTTTGCTCGCAGGAAAAAGACCCTCGCGGTCAGGTTGATCGTGCTCCGGCGTGGTCAATAACCTCTCGGAGTTGGTTTAGCGATTGCTAAGGCGCGACGTCCTCGCACGTTCGTAGTCGGATCGTCAAAGTCGACTTCCATCAAAGCGAAATCCACCATCTCATCGAAAGACAGGACACCTTTGCCTCTATCATTTCGTCCAAGGCTTCATGCACTCATTATGGTGGCCTCAAAGTCCTGAAATCATCACTTGTAACTCCGTTCTTGTCTCCCTTGCGCATGCCATCATCTCCATGCTTGTTCTTGCTCCAATGTTCATCCTTCTCCAAGCTAGGCCCTTCATTTGTAAGCAAAACAAATGTATCCAATTTAGGCAGCATCATATTCTCATGAACATTAGAATCATTACTAAGCGAAAGTACTGGTAATTTAGTTGGCGTCTTGTGAGCTCTAGTAATTGGTCCAAGATGTATAGCAGCAGGGGCTGTGGGTGTAACAATGGTATTGATGTCCTCATCAATGACACATAGTCGAGGTCTCATCTTATGTATCCTTGGGGCTTGGAGAGTAGTCGGAGTGTACATGGGGATGAATGTGGGATGCTCCGATCAAAAAGTGATGAGGACATCAATACCATTGTTACACCCACAGCCCCTGCTGCTATACATCTTGGACCAATTACTAGAGCTCGTGCACGCCAACTAAATTACTGTGTACTTTCGTTTCTTGGTAATGATTCTAATGTTCATGAGAATATGATGCTGCTTAAATTGGATACATTTGTTTTGCTTACAAATGAAGGGCCTAGCTTGGAGAAGGATGAACATTGGAGCAAGAACAAGCATGGAGATGATGGCATGTGCAAGGGGACAAGAACGGAGTTACAAGTGATGATTTCAGACTTTGAAGCCACCATAATGAGTGCATGAAGCCTTGGACGAAATATACAAGATGCCACTTCATAAATTTCGTCCAGAGGCTATTCTAGGTGCTGCGTCACCTTATTATTGGGCCAGGCCCATGTAATTTCGAAATACATAAGTATAGGCTATTTTCAGAGTCCGTATGTGTGGGGAAACAAGAGATAGGGTTAGTTTCAGACCCCTCCACCAAGGGCCACGAAATTCACCCCTCTTCCTCCATATATACAACCCTTAGGGCACCGTTTAGACTTTGGGTTTTGTTTCGATTAAAGTTCGCCATAGCTGCAACTTCGCTGATTTCGCTTGTGTTCAACGACCGGACAAAGGCGCCACAGAACCCCACCTTGATCAATAAAGCTTTCATCTTATATTCGCAATATCTAGATTGCAATCTCAGTTTCTTGCTTGTTCTTCGCTTGCTCGCAGAAGCAGACCCTCGTGGTCAGGTTGATCGTGCTCGGCGTGGTCAATAACCTCTCGGAGTTGGTTTAGCGATTGCTAGGCGCGACGTCCTCACACGCTCAGTAGTCGGATCGTCAAAGTCGACTTCCACCAAAGCGAAATCCACCATCTCATCGAAAGACGGACACCTTTGCGTCTATCAAGTGGTATCGATTTCCGTGTTGCTCGTGAGATTTTACAGTTTTTCGTAGTTTAGATCGAGTCTGTTCTTCATACCTATAGTCCACTTAAAAAGCCAAAAAAAATTAGGGTTAGTTCATCCCATCCGAACCAATCTGAGCCATTGCATAATCTTTTCTGTATTTGCGTTGTTGAATTTGCGGTTGCATCGCCGTGTCAAGTTGCTGGTCTTAGCGTCTAGTCTTTTAGAGTTTCGAGTTCTGTTCATAGGTTGTCACGTCGCCGCTGCCATATACCACCACCACATATTCACCGCCAATCCGAATCCATATACGCCACCACATATCCTCCGCCATCAAGCCAATCCGAGTCCACCTGCAACATATATCTGCCACCAGTCCGAGTTCCACCAGATTCATCTCCACCACCAGTCCTATTCCGAGTCCAGTATTTTGTTACTCTGTTTTGGTTTTCCAGATCACGCCATACTCCGAGTCGGGACAGAGAAGGACTCCCCAATTTCCGTGCTACCCGCAGTAGAGAAATAGTTCCAAACTCAAAAAAAAAACTATGTCTAGAAAATTCTGGCTAGGCAGTTTTTAGACCATTTGTAGACTTTTTCGAAAAAAAATTGTTGCGGAGCAAAAAAAAAAGAGGAAAAAAGTGCAAACAAAAAGTGAAAAAAAGAGGAAAAAAAATTCGGAGTGTGCTCCTCCCTTGATTACGTGTCGCGCCGTGATTTTGCTAGTGTTCTGATGAGGACATCAATACCATTGTTACACCCACAGCCCCTACTGTTACATATACGGGACCAATTACTAGAGCTCGCGCACGCCAATTAAATTACCAGGTACTTTCGTTTCTTGGTAATGATTCTAATGTTCATGAGAATATGATGCTGCCTAAATTGGATACATTTGTGATGCGGAGCATCCTTCCATCATCCCCATGGACTCTACATCAACACCTACAACACCAGAAGGACCGATGACTCGAGCACGTGCAAGAGCTCTTGAAACCGAGGTGACATCACTCCTCTCACAACTCTCCTTTGATTCACATGAGACATGGTTACTACCTGAAACGGAAACTCTATGCATACTCAGGCACCAAGGAGTCGACCATGAAGAGGCTAGGAAGCAAGGAGAACCGGAAGCGGAAGGCATGCACGAAGACGGAGAGGACAAAGCAACAAGGACCAGGAAGGCCGGACGATCCGGACGGAGGCCCGGACGATCCGGACAGAACCCGGATGATCCGGACCCCGGTCCGGACGATCCGGCTACAGCGACCGAAGGCAACAGAAGCTCCCTCCTGAAGCCGGTTCATCCGGACCCCGCCCGGACGTCCGGACCACCAGCCGGACATCCGGCCCGTCGTCGCCACCAGCCGAGCCTCCGGCTCATCCGGGTCCCCGCCCGACCATCCGGACCAGCCCGGATCATCCGGACCTCGTCCGGATCATCCGCCATGCTGCTGCAGGCGTGTTGGGCTGAGCCCGTGTACCCTTCGCCTGCACTCTATATATAGGACCCCTCTCCTCACTTTGAGACTTAGCATTGGATTAGCTCATATTTGTGTGTGAGAGCCTTTGCTCATCCACCGGCACTTCTCCACGGAGATTAGGACCTCCGTCTAGGAGAAGATCCATCGGATTCAAGACCCCTAAAAAGGGAAGATCCCCTCGTGGATTCAAGACCTCCTCCGGGAGAAGAACGGCTACCTTTGTATCTTTCCTTTGTTGATTTTGGACCATGTATCACTCGTGCTTCGATGATCTAGACCTTGTGTGATTGATCTCTTGTCGATTGAGTGTCTCTCTCGTTCTTCGCCGTGATTTCCTCTCGTTCTTCCGTGCGTTCTTCGTGTTCCCTCCGTAGGAACCCTCCAAACGTGAAAGATCGACGAATTAGGGTTCCACCCTACATCATATGGTATCATGAGCCACGTTGATCACGTTTTTGGAGCCCCTACCTCGTGATTTCTAGCTTGATTTTGTTGTTTTCGTCCTAAAAACCCGTAAATCCCCACAAAAATACCCCCAAATTTTTTGTGATTTGTTAGTTTTGATGATGTTTTGTTGTTTTTGATCCGTGGATTCGTGTAACTCGTGGATCTTGTGTTTCCCCACCTCCTCCCCTCGAAATCCACCCAAAATCCTCAAATCGTCAAATTCCACCCCATTTTCGTGTTCTTCCCGAGCAGTTCCGTGCGTGGTTGACCTGCCGGATCATCGGACTCGCCCGGATCATCCGCTCTTGGCCCGGATCATCCGGCTTCTTCTGCCGAAACTGCATTTCTGCAGTCCTTCTCCACCACCACCACCACCTATACCTACATACACCCTCCTAACCACATCCACCTCCACTTCCACTTGCCAAACCCCAAGACACAACCTCCGTACTACCATTCGAATTTGAGTTTGACAATTTGAGTGAGATTTCCGTGTCCTTTTGTGTTTCGGCTATCTAGGCGCGGTGTGACATCAACAACAAACGCTCATTTTGGTCGGCTACTCATCTTCGCTACGGACGGTAACATCGACGACATCTTTGTCATACCTTGCAATTGCATTGATAACCATCATATACCATCTTTTGCGTTGCTTACCCACCGAGACTAGCCATTGAGTATTGCCGGCAACGTGACTTGTGCACATTAGTTGCATACACCATATCGTACATACAATTGACGTGCATATCTCGGAATCAACTTGTGTGTCACAAAGTTGTCATCGCATACACAATTGCTATCTTAGTTCGTCAAGTTTGCATAAGAAAAGAGCTCAAAAGAGAAAGAGCCACTCAAGCTTTTAAGCAAAGAGGAAAGATAAGCAAAGAGCTTATAAGCAACAAGCTTAGCAGCATACAACATTAAGATTGTCATATAAGATCATCTTGGATCATTGCACCGATACACCATACATATAGCATAATGGGATAGAGATCGTTGCATTTTTGCCTAGTAGGTTGTGCACAAGCTCCGTATCCGCCTATTGTGCAATCGTGCTAGCGTCTCTCTAGTATTGTGCAACAAGAGCATTTTCATGGATTCCACATTTTGGCTCATTTTTGGTTTGCACAATCCCATTTATCTATTTATGTGTGTGTTTCCGTGTACCACTACTTGCTTGGTCTACTTGTTGCATATGCGAATTTGCTAATCTTCTTCAACATTTTTGAGTCAGCTAACGATTGCAATCAATTTTGTGCCACCATCCTAACCAAGCTCCACCAAAGGCTTTTATTTGTGTAGGTGTAAGAATCGACAAGGATCGGTACCAATAGTGCTATTTCATTGTCCGCATTTGAGTGAACTTGATTCAACTTCAACTTCGTCAAAGGTACATTGGTATTAGTTCTTCTCCTTCTACCACTCACAATTTTGGTTGAAATGATGGATAGGCCAAGTTCTTCTACAAATCCACTCTTCATCGAGCAAGACGATTTAAATGTCATCCCACGTCACCAAGAGCCACCTATTTGGCGCAACGAGCTCTCCATCAAGAGCAACAAGCAATGAGCTTAACGATCGACAACCTCTCCACCGACTTGCGACTCTCCGAGCAACGCATACGAGATTACTTCGACAACAAACTCGACGCAAGACAAGAAAGAGAACGATGCAAGAATGGACGAGATCCGCGCCTTGTTGGTGAACCGCGATTTCTACCTCTTCACACTCAAGACGGAGCCACTCAAGTCGCCACTCCGACGACTCCTTCTCCGACACAAGTACACCGTCATCGAACATTCTTCGACGAGCAGCGTCAAGATCGTCATGCATCTCGCAACCCGCTACATGACAAGCACACCTAAGAGCAAGTTGAGGAACAAGTTCTCGCCCTCAATCGAGCAAAGTGGCGTTTGCTCAAGCTCAAGAACGACAACGTCTTCGCTACCAACAAGAACAAGAACGAGCGCCTACACCAAGAGCAACAAGACGCCGAGACTAAACGCCTTCAACAACAACAACGAAGCACAAGCTCGAGGCGAACGCTCTTCAAGCATCAAGTCAAGCTCTCGCCAACCGCAATCGCAAAAGGCGCAATCAAGAGGAAGCACTTCGAGAAGAAATACAAGAGAGGAACTACCATCCGCGTGCGCAACGTCAAGTCCCACAAGTTCCTCCACAAGCTCCTCAAGCTCATCCTCAACCTCAAGGTCAACAAGAGCAAGTTGATCATGGACTTCCTCCTCACCAAGAGCAACATGAGGATGATTACCATCCACGTCAAGAACGTCATCATCAACATCGACCTAAAAACAATGAAGAACACCGCTATGGCAAGCTAAAGTTCACAATGCCCAAGTTCAATGAAACCAATGATCCCGAAGAGTACCTCTCATGGGCATTGAAGGTCGACAAAATCTTTCGTTTGCACAACTATGAGGAAGAGAAGAAGATCGCTATGGCATCACTTGAGTTCCAAGAATATGTGCTCATATGGTGGGAACAAGTCCTTGAGCGCCGACAAGCAAGAGGTGAACCTCCTATCACCACTTGGGCTCAAATGAAGGAGCTCATGCGAGCACGCTTTGTGCCCACCTACTACAACCGTGATCTCTTCAAGAAGCTACAACTCCTCAAGCAAGGAACAAAGAGTGTTGAAAAATACTACAAGGAAATGGAGATTGCCATGATTCGAGCCAATGTCATGGAGGATGATGAGCAAACAATGGCACGATTCTTGAATGGCCTCAACCATCCCATCAAGAAAATCGCCGATTTCCAACCCTACTCCAACCTCATTGAACTCGTGCATCAAGCTACAAAGGCAGAACGACAAGTGCAAGATGACTTCAAGTACGCCAAGTACTCATCCAAGACATACAGCCTCTCCAACAACCAAGCTTCAACAACTACCCCAACTTCGACATCAACCAAACCTTCTCCAAGCAACGACGACAAGACAAGTTACAAGAAATCTTCTACAAGTTCAAGTCGTCCTCCTCCTACTACAAGCAACTCAAAGCCGCGTACTTCATCATCTACTCCAACCGATGAGACCATCAAGACAAGCTCCTTCAAGTGTTTTACTTGCGGCGGCCGAGGCCACAAGTCATATGAATGCACCAACAAGCGCACCATGATTGATGAGGACATCAATACCATTGTTACACCCACAGCCCCTACTGTTACATATACGGGACCAATTACTAGAGCTCACAAGACGCCAATTAAATTACCGTGTACTTTCGTTTCTTGGTAATGATTCTAATGTTCATGAGAATATGATGCTGCCTAAATTGGATACATTTGTTTTACTTACAAATGAAGGGCCTAGCTTGGAGAAGGATGAACATTGGAGCAAGAACACGATGGAGTTGATGGCATGCTAAGGGATCAAGAACGGAGTTACAAGTGATGATTTCAGGACCTTGAAGCCACCATAAGGAATGCATGAAGCCTTGGACGAAATATACAAGATGCCACTTCATAATATTCGTCCATAGGCTATTCTAGGTGCTGCGTCACCTTATTATTGGGTCAGGCCCATGTAATTTCGAAATACTTAAGTATAGGCTATTTTTAGAGTCCGTGTGTGTGGGGAAACAAGAGTTAGGGTTGGTTTCGGACCCCACCTTCAAGGGCCACGAAATTCTCCTCTTCCCCATATATACAGCCCTTAGGGCGTGCTTAGACTTTGGGTTTTGTTTAGATTAAAAGTTCGCCATAGCTGCAACTTCGCTGCATTTCGTTTGTGTTCAACGACTGCAAAGGCGCCACGTAACCCCACCTTGATCAATAAAGCTTTCATCTTATATTCGCAATATCGAGATTGCAATCTCAGTTTCTTGCTTGTTCTTCGCTTGCTCGCAGGAAACAGACCCTCGTGGTCGTTGATCGTGCTCGGCGTGGTCAATAACCTCTCGGAGTTGGTTTAGCGATTGCTAAGGCGCGACGCCCTCGCGACGCTCAGAGTCGGATCGCCAAAGTCGACTACCACCAAAGCGATATTCATCATCTCATCGAAGACGGGACACCTCCGCTCTATCAATGATACTCAACGATTTATGGCACCTGATGGATTCATGTACCTAGGTAGGGTCATAGGCCTGACCTAAAACGCCCTACCCAAGGGCACTCGAGAAGAGATCATCTTCCATCGATCAAGAGGAATCCACTCGACTAGACTGGAAGGACTCACCATGGAAGACTCACTCGACCAGAAGACTCACTCGACCACCAGAGGTCAAGGCACTCCATGCAGCATAACGGTTTGCTATTGAATAGACTTAATGATAGTTAAAGCGCTTTATGAGGGGCGCACAAGAACCCCCGGCTTAATGTACTTTAATCCTCCATTATGTGGGCTGGCTGGGGTCTGGCGCACTCTATATAAGCCACCCCCTCCACAGATAGAAGGGTTCAGATCCTGGTAATACTCATACTCATAATCCACTCGACTACCTCGGGGCTCCGAGACGAGGGCTGTTACTTCCTCCGAGAAGGGCCTGAACTCAGTACATCCTTTGTCTCCACAACTGCTCCATAGCTAGGACATCGCCTCCTTAACCTACCCCTACTTCTACCGTCCGACTTAGAACCACGACGGTTGGCGCGCCACGTGGTAATGTGTTTTAGCGATTTGTGGAGGAGTTGCGGTACTTCGAGTACCTTCATCATGATGACTTCGGAGTTTTAAAAGGGCACGAGAACCGCCTTGGTGCTCTCACTTTTGTCGCCGACGACCAAGATGGCTCCGTGGAGGCCCCTCTTGACATCGAGGCGCCCCCGTCCGCTGGGCGACGACTTCGCGCATGTGTTCGCGGGCGCTTTGCTGCGGCAACCGTCAACTCAGACGGTCGACCCCCTATCGGTCGCCCGCCCGATCTCCCGCCGCCAATAAGCGCCTGGTCGGTCGAGGCTTCAGCGGTGGGTGAAGCACGCGGTGGCTCGCCAGACAGCCACCGCCAGTGTCGCGCTATCGAGCCCGATGAATCCTCTACGGCCTGTTCGATCGCCGACCGGCTCCGAGAGACCGTGATCCGAGTGTGATAGCAGTGATCCAACGGCGGAGATCCTCATGGTCGACGGCCCTCGCAGTCCTCCCGGCCGCCACGGCGGTGGAGCCGCCGGAGGAGGTGACCCTGCAAGAACACGAGGAGTACCAGCCCGAGACACTCGACTCTCTCGCAGAGAGAAGAGCTTCGTCGCAGAACATGGATGCACTACATACCCTATCGCCGGAGAGACCCCCGAGGCTCGTGGTTTGGAGGAAGCACGTTTGGCCAATGTGGCTGAACGCGCTTGCTCGAGAATCTTCAGCGAGCACTCGACGAAGGCTGCAACGACTCCCGAATCCGGCCGACGCCGGCTCTTCCCGCCGACTCGTATACCGCACGCCAATTCAGAATTTAGCAACTGCAACTCAGATAGCGAGTCTATCCAGCCGCCCCAATCGGAAGCTGGAAGAGGCTTGCAGCAGATCGTAGATTTACTCCGAGCGCAAAGCGACTGAACTCAGCCGTGTCGCGATCGCGAACAGATTCACATCGATCCGTCGCTGCGAACACCGCGATCGGCTCACAGCCCCAGATCGCCTCCGGGCGGAAGGGCGCGACAACCGCGAGAGCAGCTCGAGACCGATTCGACCGAGATGACAGCGCCGATTGCCCCTTTCCTCCGAGGGAAGGGTCAGACGCTCCTCGGCGACAAGATGATGACGACAATTCAAGATAGGCGAAGGGTTCCGGTCGACCCTGTGGAACCAGGCTTTGATGCGCGATCCATTATCGTGCAAGGCTTGGTCGACCGGAACAGAGCCCATCGAGGCGGGCCCGAGAGGGATGCACCCACCAGCAGTCGAGTGCATGTCTCGACCGGAGTGTTTTAGCAGGCTATCGAGCCGCAGTGATCCCCCCCAATTTCAGATTGGCAGCAGGAGTATGCAAGTTCACTGGGGAATCTAAGCCTGAAACTTGGCTCGAGGATTACCGAGTGGCTGTTCAGATTGGTGGTGGGAATGATGAGGTGCCATGAAACATTTGCCCCTCATGTTGGAAGGTTCAGCCAGAGCATGGCTGAGTCAATTACCTCACAGCAGCATATATACTTGGGAAGATTTGTCCCGAGTGTTCGTCAGGACTTTTGAAGGGACTTGCAAGTTTAATCGGCTGGTTTGACAGAGCTGCAAGTTTGTGTGCGAAGACCAATGAAACTCTACGAGAGTACATTCAGAGGTGGATTACCTTGCACAATACTGTGGAAAATGTGTCTGACCATCAGGCGGTTTGCGCCTTCAAGGACGGCGTCAAAAACAGAGAATTGAGTCTGAAGTTCGGTCGAACCGGGGACATGACCCTGAGTCGAATGATGGAGATTGCTAGCAAATACGCCAACGGCGAGGAAGAAGACCGACTCCGAAGCGGCAAGTATAAGCCGAGCCGATCGGAGAAGGGCAATTCTAGTCGAGCGAAAACGCAAAGCCGAGCCAGCAGCTCTCGGAGAGGCCCCGCCGCCACTGGGGAAGTTCAAGGTAAACCCAAAGGATCACGGAATCCAAGAAAGTGAAAGATAAAGAAGGGAATGACGTGATGGATATGCCATGCCATATTCACACGAAGAAGGATGAAGAGGGCAACATTATTTATCCGAAGCACACCACTCGCCAGTGTCGACTCCTGATCCAGCAGTTTTAGGGAAAACAGTCTAAGGACAAGGAGAAGGAGCCAGACAAGGCCGGAGATAAAGAGGACAGTGAGGAGGAATACCCGCATGTCAACTCCACTCTGATGATCTTCGCGGATGTGGAAAGCAAAAGTCGACTGAAAGTCATCAACCGAGAGGTGAATATGGTTGCCCCAGTTAAGCCAAGTTATGTGAAGTGGTCCCAGACACCCATCACATTCGATCAATCTGATCACCCGACTCACATTGCCACCCCTGGGCGGCAAGCGTTAGTGGTCGATCCAGTTGTCGAAGGCACTCGACTGACAAAAGTGCTGATGGATGGTGGTAGTGGGCTGAATTTGTTATATGCGGATACCTTGAAAGGGATGGGCATTCCGATGTCCCGATTGAGCGCCAGCAATATGAGTTTCCACGGAGTCATACCAGGGAAGAAGGCCAACTCACTCGGCCAAATAGCCCTGGATGTGGTTTTTGGTGATTCCAAGCACTTCCGCAAAGAAAAGTTGACCTTTGAGGTTGTGGATTTTCAGAGTGCATACCATGCCATTTTGGGAGGCCGCCACGCACGATTCATGGCTCGACCATGCTACGTGTACCTCAAACTGAAAATGCCAGGACCCAAGGGAGTGATCACTGTCACCGGCGATCGGAAGAAGGCAGAAGAGTGCTTTCAGAAGGGCTCAAAGATTGCCGATTCCCAAGTGACAGCGGTCGAATTCGACGAGTACATGCAAAGCGCAGATCCGAGTGATTTGCTACGATCTAAGAGGCCAGCCACAGAGTCTGCATTCAAGTCATCTGGTGAGACAAAGCCCGTCCATATTCATCCGACTGACCCCGATGCAGCTCCGACCCACATATCCACAACACTCGACTCGAAATAGGAAGAAGCGCTCATCCAGTTCCTCCGTGAGAACTAGGACATTTTGCATGGAAGCCGCCGACATGCCAGTGTACCGAGGAACTGGCTGAGCATCGCCCGAGTCGACAAGTCAGCGGCTACCAAAGAGCATCTTCGGCGGTCCGCCGCCCGTAAGAGAAAAGCTATTGGTGAAGAAGTGGCTCATTGTTGACAGCAGGATTTATCCGAGATTTACCACCCGAGTGGCTCGCTAATGTTGTCATGGTCCCCAAGAAGGATAACTCACTCCGCATGTGCATTGATTTTAAGCACATTAATCGGGCCTGCCGAAGGATCATTCCTCTCCCCCGCATCGATCAAATTGTCGACTGCCTCAAGAGCTTGTGCTTCGTTGTTGTTGAAGACGTTGAGCCTCGCGCCTTGTTGCTCTTGGTGTAGGCGCTGTTTGTTCTTGTTGGGCGAAGACGTTGTCGTTCTTGAGCTTGAGCAAACACCATTTGGCTCGATTGAGGATGGGGAACTTCTTCATCAACTTGCCCTTGAGATTCTTGTCGGTAGCGGGTTGCTAGATGCATGACGGTCTTGACGCTGCTGCTCGACGTAAGAATGTTCGCTGACGTACTTGTGTCGAGAAGGAGTCGCCGGAGGGCGACTTGAGGTCTCGCCTTGAGTGTGAGAGGTAGAACTACGCCGTTCACCAACAAGGCGCGGATCTCGGCCCATTCTTGCATCATTCTTCTTTCAGCGCACGAGTTTGTTGTCGGGTAATCTCGCACGCTTCTGAGAGTCGCAAGTCGGTGGAGAGGTTGTCGATGCTCGCCATTGCTTGTTGCTCTTGATGGAGAGCTCAAGCGCACAAAGAGTGTCTCTTGGTGACGATGATGACATGTCGCCGCCTTCTCGATGAAGAGTGGATTTGTAGAAGAACTTGGCCTATCATCATTTCAAGAAAATTGTGAGTGGTAGAAGGAGAAGAATGAATACCAATGTACCTTTGACCGGTTGAAGATGAATCAAGTTCACTCAAATGCGGACAATGAAATAGCACTATTGGTACCGATCCGTCATTCTCACACTGCACAAGTAAAAGCTTTGGTGGAGCTTGGTTAGATGGTGGCACAAAATTGATTGCCATCGTTAGCTTGACTCAAAATGTTGAAGAAGATTCGCAAATTGATATGCAACAAGTAGACCAAGCAAGTAGTGGTACACGGAACACACACGCAAATAGATAAATGGGATTGTGCAAACCAAAATGAGCCAAAATGTGGAATCCATTTAAAATGCTCTTGTTGCACAATACTAGAGAGACGCTAGCACGATTGCATTATAGGATACGGAGCTTGTGCACAACCTACTAGGCAAAAATGCAACGATCTCTATCCCAAGTATACTATATGTATGGTATTTCGCAACGATCCAAGATGATCTTATATGACAATCTTAATGTTGTATGATGCTATGCTTGTTGCTTATAAGCTGTTTGCTTATCTTTCCTCTCTTGCTTAAAAGCTTGAGTGGCTCTTTTTCTTATGCAAACTTGACAAACTAAGATAGCAATTGTGTGTATATGACAACTTTGTGACACACAAGTTGATTCCAGATAGGCACCTCGATGGTATGTATGATATGGTGTATGCAACTATGCACAAGTCACGCTCGTATAATACTCAATGGCTAGTCTCGTGGGAAGCAACGCAAAGATGGTCTATGATGGTTATCAATGCAATTTGATGAGGACATGACTACCTTGATAAGACCAAAAATATTGCATACATGCATATTTGTCGTGATTTCTAGTGCAAACTATTCAATAATATATTTATGTTATCCGTAACAAAAATATTTCACATACTTTTATGTTTTGTCTAATTGCAGGTGTATGGGACATTTGTACAATCCACATATGAAGATAAGGAAAAGGAGAAGTTTAGGTGTTGTTCAAAAGTCTTCTCACGTCACATTTGGGCCAAGAGAAGATAGAGTCCAAGTCTCTCACGTTCTGGATTCAGATTCGACGCACGCATACATTCCGACTCAAAACGTCAACAACTTTTCATACGGACCAATTGGGTGATTCTTTGTCCGAAAGTAGATTTCATGCTTTTCCAGCACAGTTGGAATCACCTTAAAGCCGTCCGGAGCGTTGAGTTATGGACGAAGCTGCACCAGAATCCGAGTCAAACTACAAGTCCAAAGGTGTTACGTCACTCCACTTGGGCCCATTGGCCTTGTACGACCTAGGTTAGTTTTAGGCTGCCTTGGGACGCCCTCCCACCTCCTGGCCGCCACCCCTTGCTCTTATATAAGTAGATCCATCTAGTAGCTTTTCCCTTGGGATTTGTTTAGTTAAGTTAGCCATTGCAACTCGTGGTACTTCTTGTGTCCAACGATTGCACAAGACCACTTACGGATCCCCACCTTTATCAATACTTTACATACTCAATATTCAGATTGCTTTTATCATATTCTTGCTTGTTCTTCTTCATTGCTTGCAGAATTCGTGGTCAGGGTTGATTGTGCTCCGGCGTGGTCAATAACTCTCGGAGTTGGTTTAGCGATTGCTAAGGCGCAACGTCGGCACGCTAGTCGGATCGTCAAAGTCGCTCCACCAAATCGATAGTTATCATCTCATCGAAAGATCGACACCGCCTCTATCAAGTGGTATCAGTTTTCAGGTTGCTCGGTGAGATTTTACAGTTTTTCATAGTTTAGATCGATCTGTCATTCATACCCACATCCATGAAAAGCCATAAAAAGTTAGATCTGTTCATCCTTTATCCAAGCCACCGAGCCTTTGCAATTTTCTATTCATTGCTTGCATAGTTGAATTATCGTTGCATCGCCGTGTTAGTTGTGGTCTTAGTGTCTAGTTCCTTTAGAGTTTCGAGTTCTGTTCACATTAGTCACGGCTGCATCATTATCCTTCCGCTGTCCACCATCCCATCTATTAATTTCACCACATGCTACGCGCTGTTCATTGTCATAATCATAGTTGAGGTATGGCAAAGATGTCGCCGATGTTACCGCCCTCAGAGCAAGATGAGAAATACCAAAATGAGTGTTGTTGATGTTACAACGCTACTTAAATAGTCAAACACAAGAGGACACGAATCTCACTCAAATTGTCAAACTCAAAATCGAATGGTAGTACTGGTTGAGTCTTGGGGTTTGGCAAGTGGAAATGGTGGTGGATAGGCGAGAGGTGTATATGTGGGTGGTATTGGTGGTGGAGGAGAACCGAATCTGCAGTTTCGGCAGGAAGCCGGATGATCCGGGCCAGAGCCGGATGATCCGGGCGAGTCCGATGATCCGGACTTGGTCCGATGATCCGGCAGGTCAACCACGATGGGAAAGGCTCTCGAAGAACACAAAATGGGGTGGAATTTGACGATTTCGGGATTTGGGTGGATTTCGAGGGGAGAAGGTGGAAACACAAGATCCACGGTTACACACAATCAATCCACGGATCAAAAACAACAAACATCATCAAAACTAACAAATCATAAAAAATTTGGGGGTATTTTTGTGATTTTCGGTTTTAGGACGAACAACAAAATCAAGCTAGAAATCACGAGGTACCAAAACGGATCAACGTGGCTCATGATACCATATGATGTAGGGTGGAACCCTAATTCACGATCTTTCACGCTTGGAGGATCCACGGAAGGAACACGAATAACGCGGAAGAACGAGAGGAAATCACGGGAAGAACGAGAGACACTCAACCGACAAGAGATCCATCACACAAGGTCTAGATCATCGGGCACGAGTGACATGGTCCAAAATCAACAAAGGAAAGATACAAAGGTAGCCGTTTTTCCTCCGGAGGAGGTCTTGAATCCACGAGGGATCTTCCTAGGTAGGGTCTTGAACTGATGGATCTTCCTAGACGGAGGTCCTGATTCCGAGGAGAAGTACCGTGGATGAGCAAAGGCTCACACACAAATATGAGCTAATCCAATGCTAAGTCTCAAAGTGAGGAGAGGGGTCCATATAGAGTCCGGGCGAGGTATGGGCTCAGCTCTAACACGCGCAAGCAGGGCGCTACGGACGATCCGGTGACGGTCCGGATGATCCGGTGGTCCGATGATCTCGTGGGGCCCGATGGTCCGCGCTCACTGGTGACGGCAGGGCCGGATGTCCCGCCAGGTCCGGATAAGGGATCCGGATGATCCGGCTCGGTCCGATGATCCGGCCGCGTGAGGTTCTGTGTTTTCGGTCGATTTAGCCGGATCGTCCGGACCGGGTCTGGATCATCGGCTCGCCCGGATTGCCCGGCTCCGTCCGGATCGCCCGCCTCTTCGTCTCCGGTTGCTTTTCATCCGCCTTTACGTATGTCTTCCGCTCGATTTCCTGCTTCCTAGCCTCTTCATGGTCTCCTTTGTGCCTGTATGCATAGAGTTTCCGCTGAGGTAGTAACCATGTCTCATGTGAATCAAGGAGAGTTGTGAGAGGAGTGATGTCACCGTTTCAAGAGTTCTGCACGTGCTCGAGTCATTGGTCCTTGTGGTGTTGTAGGTGTTGATGTAGAGTCCAGATGATGGAAGGATGCTCCGCATCAGATTTGAAGCCATATTTGGGTGAGGAAGATAAACTTCCGTCGAGGACGACTTCATTTCAAGAAGGAGAGGATGATGAGGACATCAATACCATTGCACCCACAGCCCTCGCTGCTATACATACTGGACCAATTACTAGAGCTCACAAGACGCCAACTAAATTACCTGTACTTTCGCTTGGTAATGATTCTAATGTTCATGAGAATATGATGCTGCCTAAATTGGATATATTTGTTTTGCTTACAAATGAAGGGCCTAGCTTGGAGAAGGATGAACATTGAGCAAGAACAAGCATGGAGATGATGGCATGCTAAGGGGAACAAGAACGGAGTTACAAGTGATGATTTCAGACTTTGAAGCCACCATAATGAGTGCATGAAGCCTTGCACGAAATATACAAGATGCCACTTCATAAATCGGCCAGAGGCTATTCTAGGTGCTGCACACTTATTATTGGGCCAGCCCATGTAATTTGGAAATACATAAGTATAGGCTATTTTAGAGTCCGTATGTGTGGGAAACAAGAGATAGGTTAGTTTCGGACCCTCCACCAAGGGCCACGAAATTCACTCCATCTTCCTCCATATATACAGCCCTTAGGGCACCGCTTAGACTTTGGGTTTCTTTTAGATTAAAAGTTCGCCATAGCTGCAACTTCGCTGCATTTCGCTTTGTGTTCAACGATGCATAAAGGCCATGTAACCCCACCTTGATCAATAAAGCTTTCATCTTATATTCGCATACCCAGATTGCAATCTCAGCTTCTTGCTTGTTCTTCGCTTGTTCAGAAAAAGACCTCGCGTCAGGTTGATCGCTCCCAAGTGGGTCAATAACCTCCTGAGTTGGTTTAGCGACAAGGCGCGACGCCTCGCACGCTCAGAGTCGGATCGCCAAAGTCGACTTCCACTTCCATCTCATCGAAAGATGACACCTTGTTCTCATATTTCGTCAAGCTTTATGCATCATTATGGTTCAGTTTCGAATCATTAACCTGCTTGTTCTCATAAGATGCATCATCTTCATGTTTTCTAAACAATGTATTTTCATGAATAGAATTATTATAAGAAACCAAAGTACCTGTAATTTAGCTGGCGCGCGAGCTCAGTAATTGGTCCAAGATGTATAGCAGCAGGGCTGTGGGTGTAACAATGGTATTGATGTCCTCATCAATGACACATAGTCGAGGTCTCATCTTATGTATCCTTGGGGCTTGGAGAGTAGTCGGAGTGTACATGGGATGAATGGGATGCTCCGATCAAAAGTGATGAGGACATCAATACCATTGTTACACCCACAGCCGCTGCTATACATATCGGACCAATTACTAGAGCTCGTGCACGCCAACTAAATTACTGTGTATTGCTTTTGGTAATGATTCTAATGTTCATGAGAATATGATGCTGCTTAAATTGGATACATTTGTTTTGCTTACAAATGAAGGGCCTAGCTTGGAGAAGGATGAACATTGAGCAAGAACAAGCATGGAGATGATGGCATGTGCAAGGGGGACAAGAACGGAGACAAGTGATGATTTCAGACTTTGAAGCCACCATAATGAGTGCATGAAGCCTTGGACGAAATATACAAGATGCCACTTCATAAATTTCTGTCCAGAGGCTATTCTAGGTGCTCACACACTTATTATTGGGCCAGCCCATGTAATTTCGAAATACATAAGTATAGGCTATTTTCAGAGTCCGTATGTGTGGGGAAACAAGAGATAGGGTTAGTTTCACCCTCCACCAAGGGCCACGAAATTCACCCTCTTCCTCCATATATACAACCTTTAGGGCACCGCTTAGACTTTGGGTTTTGTTTCGATTAAAGTTCGCCATAGCTGCAACTTCTCATTTCGCTTGTGTTCAACGACTGCCAAAGGCGCCACGTAACCCCACCTTGATCAATAAAGCTTTCATCTTATATTCGCAATATCTAGATTGCAATCTCAGCTTCTTGCTTGTTCTTTGCTCGCAGAAATGACTCGTGGTCGTTGATCGTGTTCGCGGGTCAATAACCTCCGGAGTTGGTTTAGCGACATATACGCCACGCCCTCACACGCTCAGTAGTCGGATCACAAAGTCGACTTCCACCAAAGCTTAAATCCACCATCTCATCGAAAGACGGACACCTTTGCGCTCTATCAAGTGGTATCGATTTCTGTGTTTCGTGAGATTTTACAGTTTTTCGTAGTTTAGATCGAGTCCGTTTTCATACCTATAGTCCACTAAAAGCCAAAAAATTAGGGTTAGTTCATCCCATCCGAACCAATCTGAGCCATTGCATAATCTTTTCTGATTTGGCGTTGTTGAATTTGGTGTTGCATCAGTCAAGTTGCTGGTCTTAGCGCCTAGTCTTTAGAGTTTCGAAGTTGCTCATAGGTTGTCACGCCGCTGCCATATACCACCACCACATATTCACCGCTAATCCGAATCCATATACGCCACCACATATCCTCCGCCATCAAGCCAATCCGAGTCCACCAAATATATATCCGCCACCAACCGAAGTTCCACCAGATTCATCTCCACCACCATTCCTATTCCGAGTCCAAGATTTTGTTACTCTGTTTGGTTTTCCATCCATACCCGAAGTGACAGAGAAGGACTTTCTCCGTATACCAGAGAGAAATAGTTCCAAACTCAAAAAAACTATGTCTAGAAAATTCGCTAGGGCATAGACCATTTGTAGACTTTTTCGAAAATTGTTGCGGAGCAAAAAAAGAGGAAAAAAGTAAACAAAAAAGGAAAAAGAGGAAAAATTGGAGTGTGCTCCTCCCTTGATTACGTCGCCGTGATTTTGCTAGTGTTCATGAGGACATCAATACCATTGTTAACCCACAGCCCCATCATATATACGGGACCAATTACTAGAGCTCACAAGACGCCAATTAAATTACCTGTACTTTCGCTTGGTAATGATTCTAATGTTCATGAGAATATGATGCTGCCTAAATTGATACATTTGTGATGCGAGCATCCTTCCATCATCCCCATGGACTCTACATCAACACCTACAACACCAGGACCGATGACTGAGCACGCAAGAGCTCTTGAAACCGAGGTGACATCACTCACAACTCTCCTTTGATTCACATGAGACATGGTTACTACCTGAAACGGAAACTCTATGCATACTCAGCACCAAGGAGTCGACTATGAAGAGGCTAGGAAGCAAGGAGAACCGAAGGAAGGCATGCACGAAGACGGAGAGGACAAAGCAACAAGGACAGGAAGGCCGGACGATCCGGACGGAGGTCTGGACGATCCGACAGAACTCCGGATGATCCGACCGTCCGGACGATCCGCCACAGCCACCAAGGCAACAGGCTCCTCCGAAGCCGGTTCATCCGACCTCGCCTGACGCCCCACCACCACGACATCCGCCCGCTGTCGCCACTCAGCCGAGCCTCCGCTCATCCGTCCCCGCCCCGACCATCCGGACCAGCCCGGATCATCCGACCTCGTCCCGATCATCCGCCAAGGTGCAAGGCAGCTGGGCCGAGCCTGTACCCTTCTCGCCTGCACTCTATATATAGGACCCCTCTCCTCACTTTGAGACTTAGCATTGATTAGCTCATATTGTGTGTGAGAGCTTGCTCATCCACCGGCACTTCTCCACGGAGATTAGGACCTCCGCTAGGAGAAGATCCATCGGATTCAAGACCCTAAAAGGGAAGATCCTCGGGATTCAAGACCTCCTCCGGAGAAGAACGGCTACCTTTGTATCTTTCCTTTGTTGATTTTGGACCATGTATCACTCGTGCTTCATGATCTAGACCTTGTGTGATTGATCTCTTGTCGATTGAGTGTCTCTCTCGCTCTTCGTGATTTCCTCGTCTTCCGTATGCTCTTCGTTCCTCCAGGAACCCTCCAAACGTGAAAGATCGATTTAATTAGGGTTCCACCCTACATCATATGGTATCATGAGCCACGCGATCACGCTTTTGGAGCCCCTACTCGTGATTTCTAGCTTGATTTTGTTGTTTTCGCTAAAACCCGTGAAATCCTGGCCAAAATACCCCAAATTTTTTGTGATTTGTTAGTTTTGATGATGTTTTGTTGTTTTTGATCCGTGGATTCGTGTGTAACTCGATCTTGTGTTTCCCCACCTCCTCCTCGAATCCACCCAAAATCCTCAAATCGCCAAATTCCACCCCATTTTCGTTCTTCCCAGCAGTTCCCGTATGCGGGTCGACCTGCCCGGATCATCTCGATCACCGGATCATCCGCCATCGCCCGATCATCCATTAAACCGCATTTCGCAGTCTTTCCACCACCACCACCACCTATACCTACATACACCTCCTAACCACATCCACCTCCACTTCCACTTGCCAAACCCAAGACACAACCTCCGCACTACCATTCAATTTGAGTTTGACAATTTGAGTGAGATTTTGTCCTTTGTGTTTCGCTATCTAGGCGCGTGTGACATCAACAACAAACGCTCATTTTGGTCGGCTACTCATCTTCGCCACGGACGGTAACATCGATTTACATCTTTGTCATACCTTGCAATTGCATTGATAACCATCATATACCATCTTTATGCTGCTTACCCACCGAGACTAGCCATTGAGTATTGCCGCAACGTGACTTGTGCACATTAGTTGCATACACCATATCGCATATACAATTGACGTATATCTCGAATCAACTTGTGTGTCACAAAGTTGTCATCGCATACACAATTGCTATCTTAGTTCGCCAAGTTTATAAGAAAAGAGCTCAAAAGAGAAAGAGCCACTCAAGCTTTTAAGCAAAGAGGAAAGATAAGCAAAGAGCTTATAAGCAACAAGCTTAGCAGCATACAACATTAAGATTGTCATATAAGATCATCTTGGATCATTGCAACCGATACACCATACATATAGCATAATGGGATAGAGATCGCTGTATTTTGCCTAGTAGGTTGTGCACAAGCTCCGATCCGCTATTGTGCAATCAAGTAGGCCTCTAGTATTGTGCAACAAGAGCATTTTCATGGATTCCACATTTTGGCTCATTTTTGGTTTGCACAATCCCATTTATCTATTTATGTGTGTTTCCGTACCACTACTTGCTTGGTCTACTTGTTGCATATGCGAATTTGCTAATCTTCAACATTTTTGAGTCAGCTAACGATTGCAATCAATTTTGTGCCACCATCCTAACCAAGCTCCACCAAAGGCTTTTATTTGTGTAGGTGTAAGAATCGACAAGGATCGGTACCAATAGTGCTATTTCATTGTCCGTGATTTGAGTGAACTTGATTCAACTTCAACTTCGTCAAAGGTACATTGGTATTAGTTCTTCCTTCTACCACTCACAATTTTGGTTGAAATGATGGATAGGCCAAGTTCTTCTACAAATCCACTCTTCATCGAAAGCAAGACGACTAAATGTCATCCTACGCCACCAAGAGCCACCTATTTACCAAGAACGAGCTTCCATCAAGAGCAACAAGCAATGAGCTTAACGATCGACAACCTCTCCACCGACTTTGCGATTCTCCCGAGCAACGACACGATTACTTCGACAACAAACTCGACGCAAGACAAGAAAGAGAACGATGCAAGAATGGACGAGATCCGCGTTGGTGAACCGCGACTACCTCTTCACACTCAAGACGGAGCTACTCAAGTCGCCATCTGACGACTCCTTCTCCGACACAAGTACACCGCCATCGAACATTCTTCGACGAAGCCACACAAGATCGCCATGCATCTCGCAACCCGCTACATGACAAGCACACCTAAGAGCAAGTTGAGGAACAAGTTCTCGCCCTCAATCGAGCAAAGTGGCGCTTTGCTCAAGCTCAAGAACCATAAACGCCTTCGCTACCAACAACAAGAACAAGAACGAGCTACTACACCAAGAGCAACAAGACGCCGAGACTAAACGCCTTCAACAACAACAACGAAGCACAAGCTCGAGGCGGAACGCGCCTTCAAGCATCAAGTCGTTCTCGCCAACCGCAATCGCAAAAGGCGCAATCAAGAGGAAGCACTTCGAGAAGAAATACAAGAGAGGAACTACCATCCGCGGCGCAACGCCAAGTCCCACAAGTTCCTCCACAAGCTCCTCAAGCTCATCCTCAACCTCAAGGTCAACAAGAGCAAGTTGATCATGGACTTCTCCTCACCAAGAGCAACATGAGGATGATTACCATCCACGCCAAGAACGCCATCATCAACATCGACCTAAAACAATGAAGAACACCGCTATGGCAAGCTAAAGTTCACAATGCCCAAGTTCAATGAAACCAATGATCCCAAGAGTACCTCTCATGGGCATTGAAGGTCCACAAAATCTTTCGCTTGCACAACTATGAGGAAGAGAAGAAGATCGCTATGGCATCACTTGAGTTCCAAGAATATGTGCTCATATGGTGGGAACAAGTCCTTGAGCGCTGACACAAGAGGTGAACCTCCTATCACCACTTGGGCTCAAATGAAGGAGCTCATGCGAGCACGCTTTGTGCCCACCTACTACAACCGTGGATCTCTTCAAGAAGCTACAACCTCAAGCAAGGAACAAAGAGTGTTGAAAATACTACAAGGAAATGGAGATTGCCATGATTCGAGCCAATGTCATGGAGGATGATGAGCAAACAATGGCACGATTTTGAATGGCCTCAACCATCCCATCAAGAAAATCGCCGATTTCCAACCCTACTCCAACCTCATTGAACTCGTGCATCAAGCTACAAAGGCAGAACGACAAGTGCAAGATGACTTCAAGCACGCCAAGTACTCATCCAAGACATACATCCAACAACCAAGCTTCAACAACTACCCCAACTTCGACATCAACCAAACCTTTCCAAGCAACGACGACAAGACAAGTTACAAGAAATCTTCAAGTTCAAGTCGCCCTCCTCCTACTACAAGCAACTCAAAGCCGACTTCATCATCTACTCCAACCGATGAGACCATCAAGACAAGCTCCTTCAAGTGTTTTACTTGCGCGCCGAGGCCACAAGTCATATGAATGCACCAACAAGCGCATCATGATTGATGAGGACATCAATACCATTGTTACACCCACAGCCCCTACTGTTACATATATGGACCAATTACTAGAGCTCAAGACGCCAATTAAATTACCGTACTTTCGCTTGGTAATGATTCTAATGTTCATGAGAATATGATGCTGCCTAAATTGGATACATTTGTTTTACTTACAAATGAAGGGCCTAGCTTGGAGAAGGATGAACATTGGAGCAAGAACACGATGGAGTTGATGGCATGCTAAGGGATCAAGAACGAGTTACAAGTGATGATTTCAGGACCTTGAAGCCACCATAAGTGAATGAAGCCTTGGACGAAATATACAAGATGCCACTTCATAATATTCGTCCATAGGCTATTCTAGGTGCTGCACACCTTATTATTGGGTCGTGCCCATGTAATTTCGAAATACTTAAGTATAGGCTATTTTAGAGTCCGTGTGTGGGGAAACAAGAGTTAGGGTTGGTTTCGACCCCACCTTCAAGGGCCACGAAATTCTCCTCTTCCCCATATATACAGCCCTTAGGGCTGCTTAGACTTTGGGTTTTGTTTAGATTAAAAGTTCGCCATAGCTGCAACTTCGCATTTCGCTTGTGTTCAACGACTGCATAAAGGCGCCACAACCCCACCTTGATCAATAAAGCTTTCATCTTATATTCGAATATCGAGATTGCAATCTCAGCTTCTTGCTTGTTCTTCGCTTGCTCGCAGGAAATGCACCTCGTGGTCCGTTGATCGTGTCCGCGTGGTCAATAACCTCCGGAGTTGGTTTAGCTTACTACGCGACGCCCTCAAGACGCTCAGTAGTCGATCACAAAGTCGACTACCACCAAAGCGATATTCATCATCTCATCGAAGACGGACACCTCCGCCTATCAATGATACAACCATTTATGGCACCGATGGATTCATGTACCTAGGTAGGGTCATAGGTCTGACCTAAAACGCCCTACCCAAGGGCACTCGAGAAGAGATCATCTTCCAACGATCAAGAGGAATCCACCGACTAGACCGAAGGACTCACCATGGAAGACTCACTCACCAGGAAGACTCACCACCACCAGGAGGTCAAGGCACTCATGCTAACGGTTTGCTATTGAATAGACTTAATGATAGTTAAAGCGTTTATGAGGGCGCACAAGAACCCCCGGCTTAATGTACTTTAATCCTCCATTATGTGGGCTGGCTAGTCCCGCGACTCTATATAAGCCACCCCTCCACAGATAGAAGGGTTCAGATCTCCGTAATACTACTCATAATCCACTCGACTACCGTGGTCCGAGACGAGGGCTGTTATTCGAGAAGGGCCTCAATCAGACATCCTTTGTCTCCACAACTGCTCCATAGCTAGGACATCGCCTCTCCTTAACCTACCTTACCATCACGACTTAGAACCACGATATTGGCGCCACCGTAATGTGTGTTTTAGCGATTTAGGAGGAGTTATGGACTCGAGCACCTTCATCATGATGACTTCGAGTTTTAAAAGGGCACGAGAACCGCCTTGGTGTTTCACTTTGTCGCCGACGACCAAGATGGCTCCGTGGAGGCCCTCTGACATCGAGGCGCCCTCGTCTGCTGGGCGACGACTTCAAGATGTGTTCAAGGGCGTTTTGCGCGCAACCGTTAACTCAGACGGTCGACCTCTATTTGCCGCTCGCCCAGCCTTCCCCGCCAAATAAGCGCCTGGTCGGTCGAGGCTTCAGCTGGTGAAGCACGCTGGGTTTCACAGAGCCACCGCCAGTCGCTGCTATCGAGCCCGATGAATCCCTACGGCCTGCTCGATCTGCCGACCTGCTCCAGAGATCGTGATCCGAGTGTGATAGCAGGATCCAACAAGGAGATCCTCATGGTCGACGCCCCGCAGTCCCCTGTTACCCACGGTGGAGCCGCCGAGGAGACCCCTGCAAGAACACGAGGAGTACCAGCCCGAGACACTCCTCTCGCAGAGAAGAGCTTCACGCAGAACATGGATGCACTACATACCCTATCGCCGAGAGACCCCGAGGCTCAGGTTTTGAGGAAGCACGTTGGCCAATGTGGCTAACGCTGCTGCTCGAGAATCTTCAGCGAAGACTGACGAGGCTGCGCAACGACCGATCCAGCCGACGCCGCTCTTCCCGCCGACTCGTATACCGTGACGCCTAATTCAGAATTTAGCAACAGAATCAGATAAAGTAGTCTATCCGGCCCCAAATGAAGTGGAAGAGGCTTGCAGCAGATCAGATTTACTCCGAGCGGCAAAGCGACTGCAACTCGCTGTCGCACAAGGCGAACAGATTCACAACGATCACGCCTAACACGGCCCACGCACAGCCCAGATCGCCCGCGGCGGAAGGGCGCGACAACCGCGAGAGCAGCTCGAGACCGATTCGACCGAGATGACAGCGCCGATTGCCCTTTCCTCCGAGGGAAGGGTCAGACGCTCGGCGCATAAGATGACATGCATTTACACCAAGATAGGCGGGGTTCCAACACCCTGTGGAACAGTGCTTTGATGCGCGATCCATTATCGTGCAAGGCTTGGTCGACCGAACAGAGCCCATCGAGGCGGGCCCGAGAGGGATGCACCCACCAAAGAATGAGTGCATGTCTCGACCGAGTGTTTTAGCAGGCTATCGAGCCGCAGGATCCCCCAATTTCAGATTGGCAGCAGAGGAGTATGCAAGTTCACTGGGAATCTAAGCCTCAAACTTGGCTCGAGGATTACCGAGTGGCTGTTCGATTGGTGGTGGGAATGATGAGGTGCCATGAAACATTTGCCCCTCATGTTGGAAGGTTCAGTGAGCATGGCTGAGCCAATTACCTCAAGAAAGATATATACTTGGGAAGATTTGTCCTGAGTGTTCGTCAGACTTTGAAGGACTTGCAAGTTTATCGCTGGTTTGACAGAGCTGCAAGTTTGTGTGCGTAAGACCAATGAAACTCTACGAGAGTACATTCAGAGGTGGATTACCTTGCACAACATCAGGAAAATGTGTCCACCATCAAGCTTTGCGCCTTTCAAGGACGGCGCCAAAAACAGAGAATTGAGTCTCAAGTTCGGTCAACCGGGACATGACCCCGAGTCGAATGATGGAGATTGTTAGCAACACGCCTAACGGCGAGGAAGAAGACCGATTGCGGCAGTATGCCGAGCTACCAGAAGGGCAATTTAGTCAAGGTAAACGCAAAGCCGAGCCAGCAGCCGGAGAGGCCCCGCCACTGTGGAAGTTCAAGGTAAACCCAAAGGATCCCTGAATCAAGAAAGTGAAAGATAAAGAAGGGAATGACGTGATGGATATGCCATGCCATATTCACACGAAGAAGGATGAAGAGGGCAACATTATTTATCCGGCACACCACTCCAAAGGTCGACTCCCGATCCAGCAGTTTTAGGGAAACACCTAAGGACAAGGAGAAGGAGCCGATAAGGCCGGAGATAAAGAGGAAGGAGGAGGAATACCAGATGTCAACTCCACTCGATGATCTTCGATGTGGAAAGCAAAAGTCGATCAAAGTCATCAACCGAGAGGTGAATATGGTTCCCCAGCTTGCCAAGTTATGAAGTGGTCCTGCACACCCATCACATTCGATCAATCTGATCACCGACCACATTGCCACCCCCGGGCGGCAAGCGCTAGTGGTCGATCCAGCTTGTCGGCTGCACTCGATCGACAAAAGTGCGATGGATGGTGGTAGGGCTGAATTTGTTATATGCGGATACCTGAAAGGGATGGGCATTCCGATGTCCCGATTGAGCGCCAAAGAATATGAGTTTCCACGAGTCATACCAGGAAGAAGGCCAACTCACTCGCCAAATAGCCCTGGATGTGGTCAAAACGTTAACAATTTTTTCATACGGACTCGAATTGGGTGATTCTTTTTTTGTTGGAAAGTAGATTTCATGCTCTTTCCAGCACAATTGGAATCACCATAAAATCCGTCCGGAGCGTTGAGTTGTGGACAAAACAATATGACGCTGCACCAGAATCCGAGTCAAACTACAAGTCCAAAGGTGTTACGTCACCTCCACTTGGGCCCATTGGCCTTGTACGACCTAGGGTTAGTTTTAGGCTGCCTTGGGACGTCCTCCCACCTCCTTGGCCGCCACCCCTTGCTCCTATATAAGTAGATCCATCTAGTAGCTTTTCCTTGGGATTTGTTTAGTTAAAGTTAGCCATTGCAACCGTGTGCCGTTTGTGTCCAACGACCAGACCAAGACCGCTTACGGATCCCCACCTTATTCAATACTTCATACATACTCGCAATATTTAGATTGCTTTATCATATTCTTGCTTGTTCTTCGATTGCTTGCAGGAATAGACCTTCGTGGTCAGGTTGATCGTGCTCCAGCGTGATCAATAACCTCTCGGAGTTGGTTTAGCGATTGCTAAGGCGCAACGTCGTGCACGTTTGTAGTCGGATCGTCAAAGTCGTCTCCACCAAATCGATAGTTATCATCTCATCGAAAGATCGGGACACCCCGCCTCTATCACATGCACACAACAAAACAAAGAACGTATGCACATGGTAGACAAACACATCATCCATCATGATGGTTCTCTTCTCTTGCACATAACCATTAGAAGCACAAGTGCATGAATAATATGATGCAACAATGGTGATATTCAAGGCACTAGGTATATGGTGCAAAGAGGTAAGACAAGCATGCTTCACAAGGAATATGTCAAAATCTCCAAACATGTGTGAGAATGCTATGGGGGCAATCTCATGAGCAAGACTATAAGCATTGTTGCACTCAATACATGACAAATCATCTAGCATGAGAGATGCAACACATGGACATATATGACACGAAGCAATATGAATTATATGCAAAGCATATAGATGGTTGTCATCAACCGCATGAGATGAGCAAGTATGACACAAGAGACAACGCATGTGAGAGGCATGAACATATATGTCATCAACCCAAGAAAGCAAGTAGTGGAACATGGGTGATGCAACATAGCAAGCAATCATAGCAATCAAGTCAAGTATGCTAGTAGTGCGAAGATGCGACATACTAGAATGAATCATGGCAAACATGTCCTTGGTGCAAATAGTGGGCATGAATAATTCACATGTCATAGCACAATCATGAAAGCAAGATATGAGGGCAATAGCCTGGGGCACATGATAAACATGGCAATAGCAACAAGGGTCTCTACCAAGCATGCAAATACACATAGAAGTAGCATAATGATGAAACATGGGTAGATGCAAGCAAGGGTCACAATTGCATGGCAAAGGCCTAGAAGCAAGCATAGCATGCAAAGTGAACACGGTAAAATGAGCATAAAGTGACAAGTGGTAAATGGCCCATAGCCGTGTGAGAGCCAAGTAGAGGAGTTAGCATAGTCCTTGCTTGAAGGAGCGGTGGTAAGGATAGTCCACGGGATCCCAAATCGTCATTGCTCTCAAGAGCTCGTTTTGTCAACTCGTGGGGTTGCGAGGTTGACAAGTATTCCTGGGTACCTACACAAAAGAGACACAAACGAAAGAAATTGTGTGTGTGGTAAATGTACACATCATCCATCATGATGTGTATGTGATGTGTATGTGCACGTGTGAGTTAGCACAAGATAAGCAATGCTCAAAGAAATTTGAGGCATGGTATATGAACATGTCATCCATCATGAAAGAATAGTTGTTATGTATGACACGATGGGGACACAAATTGAGAACGCAAGTATATGACACATCAATATCATGTTTAATCACGGGGAGCATATGGTGCACACAATTATGGGGATCATGCAATGAGTGGGATGGATCAAAATCTCCTAAAATGTACGAGGAAACTATGGGGGTCTCCTCATGAGCAATAGCGGGAACATCACATGGAGAAAATGGACAACATCCAAAACAATGCATATCCGAAGCTAGGTAGTCATGGCATGGCATATGAGATAGTTGATGCAAAGGAAGCATATCAATATCATCACAAGAAAAACAAATGCCAATAACCATGGGCTTCTCATCTATGCCATATGTGCAAATTGGGTTTATTTTAATGGCATATGCATAGTCACTATGAAGAGATTGCAAATAAGACATATGGTTGATCTCATGCATAGCATATGACAAGTCAAGCGGATTATCAAACATGATGTGACCTAAAGAATTCTCACAAGAAATCCTATGTTGATGAGGACATCAATACCATTGTTACACCCACAGCCCCTGCTGCTATACATACTGGACCAATTACTAGAGCTCGCGCACGCCAACTAAATTACCAGGTACTTTCGTTTCTTGGTAATGATTCTAATGTTCATGAGAATATGATGCTGCCTAAATTGGATACATTTGTTTTGCTTACAAATGAAGGGCCTAGCTTGGAGAAGGATGAACATTGGAGCAAGAACACACATGGAGTTGATGGCATGCGCAAGGGATCAAGAACGGAGTTACAAGTGATGATTTCAGGACTTTGAAGCCACCATAAGGAGTGCATGAAGCCTTGGACGAAATATACAAGATGCCACTTCATAATATTCGTCCATAGGCTATTCTAGGTGCTGCGTCACCTTATTATTGGGCCAGGCCCATGTAATTTCGAAATACATTAGTATAGGCTATTTTTAGAGTCCGTATGTGTGGGGAAACAAGAGATAGGGTTAGTTTCGGACCCCTCCACCAAGGGCCACGAAATTCACCCCCTCTTCCTCCATATATACAGCCCTTAGGGCACCGTTTAGACTTGGGATTTGTTTAGTTAAAAGTTAGCCATTGCAACTTCGTGTACTTCGTTTGTGTCCAACAACCAGACCAAGACCACTTTCGGATCCCCACCTTTATCAATACTTCATACATACTCGTAATATTCAGATTGCTTTTATCATAGTCTTGCTTGTTCTTCGATTGCTTGCAGGAATAGACCTTCGTGGTCAGGCTGATCGTGCTTCCGGCATCGTCAGTAACCTCAGGAGATTGGTTTAGCGATTGCTAAGGCATAGCGTCGTCCACGTTTGTAGTCGGATCGTCAAAGTCGTCTCCACCAAATCGATAGTTATCATCTCATCGAAGATCGGGACACCCGCCTCTATCAAGTGGTATCAGATTTCCAGGTTGCTCGGTGAGATTTTACAGTTTTCGTAGTTTAGATCGAGTCATTCTTCATACCTACAGTCCACGAAAAAGCCAAAAAAATTAGGGTTAGGTCATCATATCCGAACCAATCTGAGCCTTTGCATAATCTTTTACGTATTTGCGTTGTTGAATTTGCGGTTGCATCGTCATGTCTAGTTGCTGGTCTTAGAGTCTAGCCTTTTAGAGTTTGAGTTACGGTCATAAGTTGTCACGCGCTGCCGCACCATCATCATCGCCCCGCCATCTACCACCACCGCTTATCCGCCACCTTGAATCCGTATCCATATACCACCACCGCTGCCATATACCACCACCGTTGCCATATACCACCACCAATCCGAGTTCCTTGCATATTAGATTTGTTTTGGGATCCATCTAATTTCCGATTCGTGTTTCCTTGTGCGAGTAGGTTTGATTCAGCAATCTTTTGCCGTCCGTAGAAGAGGTTGGTTTCCAAAAAAACGCACGAAACCACCCTCCGTTTAGGCCCAAAATTTTCCAAAAGCACGGGATAAAAAATTCTGGCTATCCTATTTTTACGTGTTTCTAAGTGTATTGAGACGATCGCCGTTATAGAAAGTTTTTTGACCCGTTTCAGTTTTTGGGTCCAGCGAAAAAAAAAATTTGGTCGAAAAATTTCGTGCCCATCCTGTCAGTTTGACATGGGAAGAGTTTTGAGACACTCGCCATTATAGTGATTTTTCGCAAAAAAAAAGGAGCAGCGCAAAAAAAAAGTAGCGCAAAAAAAAAAGATCAAAAAAAAATTCAGAGTGTGCTTTTCCCTTATTTACGTGCAGCGCCGTGATTTTGTTAGTGTTCTAGGCTCGCGTCTCTAGCACGGTCTAGCCTAGGACCAACCAAGATACCGTCGTTGAGCGTTTATTCAACTTTGCATCTCGATTTGATTATTGCTGACCCTTTTGCTACCATATTATAAGCCTTCCCAGCTCCACATACATCTCGTCGTGCGTTTGATTCTCCCCGTAATCGCTATAGCCAAGCTTGAGAGTTTTGACTACAACGGTTGCCGATCACCGCCGCTTCTGGGTAAGAACTGGTAAGAATTTGAGATTTGCTTGACGGATTTGTGGTTGTCCACCACACCACCACCACCACTTCCTAGTAGTCTGTAGGATCATATTCTTGTGTGTTTCTATTGCTGCTAACCATGGCAGGATCACAAGCCGATGAGACTGATTGGGAGAACTCGACGAACAAACAGCTACATGATAAGTTTCAGCAAATGATGATTGGACAGGTGCAAGTTTGATGAATTGCTCGCGCGTTTTCCACAACCACCATGGCTGCACCTATCGCACCTCTGCAGCGACAACAACTCGCCCCTCCGAATCGGTATGGACGAGCTCAGCGTGTTCCTATTGAGCAGGACAAAATTCTGGTGCCGCTGCTCTGCTGTTGGTGCTTCTTTGGCTCTGCTACAGCTGCTGCTGGTACCGACGAGGATGATTATGTGGGAGATTACGAGGATGAGGTTGATCAACATCAGAACTACGTGCAACCACCAGCACCACAACCACCAGGTCGTCCACATGCAAATAATGGCAATATTAGGGCTCCACCTCAGTGCGAGATCATGACCATCTCCCTAAACTGAAATTGAATATTCCACCATTTGAGGGTAGATATGTTCACGATATATATCTTACTTGGGAGTTAGAAACTGAACAACGATTTACATGTTTACAATATCACGAGGAGAGACGTGTTCTGCTGCTGTTTGTGCTTTCACTAGCTTTGCATGTGTTTGGTGGTCGAACATTGTAGATTATATCCTGTTCCAGCTACTTGGGCTGCTTTGAAAACTGCTATGCGTACTCGTTGGGTTCCACCATATTATCAACGTGAATTACTTCAAAATTGCAGCGCTTAAGACAAGGAAAAACTCAGTAGAAGAATATTATCGGGAATTACAAACTGGCTTGATTAGATGTGGTATTGTTGAGGAGAATGAAGCTATGCTTGCACGTTTTCGGGTGGATTAAATAGAGATTCAGACCATTCTATACTATAAGGATTATAATAATATCACTCGTTTATTCCATCTTGCTTGTAAAGCTGAGCGTGAAGTCAGGATCGGCGGGCATTGGCGCGGACTAACTTTTTCGCAGGTCGACCTTCATCATGGACACCACGTGCATCATCTACTTCCACACGTTTCGCTACACGGCACCTCCGTCGGGTGCCACCTCCAACCGTGATACACAAAAGCAGGCACAACCACCACTATCGCCAAGAGCACACTGTCGGACCTGCACAGAGCTCTTCTTCTTCCATGGCGTCAACAGGGCACACAAGTGATATTATTGTCGTCGTTGTAAGGGAAGAGGACATTTTGCGAGAGAATGCAAATCTCAGCGTGTGATGATTGCTACTGAGGATGGTGGGTATGAGTCCGCTAGTGACTATGATGAGGAGACTTTGGCTCTTATTACACATGAGGAACACGGTGGAGATGATTACGATCATGAGACACAATACATGGCTGCTGAAGATCTTGATAGGTATGAATGTTTAGTTGCTCAACGTGTTTTGAGTGTGCAGGTTACACAAGCTGAGCAAAATCAGAGGCATAATTTGTTCCATACAAAGGGAGTTGTGAAGGAGCGTTCTATTAGCGTCATCATAGATGGAGGAGCTGCAACAACTTGGCTAGCATGGAGATGGTGGAGAAGCTATCTCTCACCACAAGACCACATCCACATCCTTACTACATCCAATGGTTCAACAACAGCGGCAAGGTTAAGGTAACACGTCTTGTTAGTGTGCATTTTAGTATCTCTACATATGCTGATTATGTTGATTGTGATGTGGTACCTATGCAAGCATGTTCCTTATTACTTGGTAGACCATGGCAATTTGATAAAATTTGTACACCATGGTAGAAACAATCAGTATACTCTTGTTCATAAGGATAAAAATATTACTTTGCTTCCTATGACTCTGAGTCCATTTTGAAAGATGATATTAATAGAGCTAATAAAGCAAAACAGGAGAAAAATAAGAGTGAAAATCAGATTGTGGCAAAAGAATTTGAGCAACACATGAAGCCTAATAATAAAACATCTCTGTTGCTTCTGAAATTAAATTGAAAAGTGCATGTTTACTTGCCACCAAATCTGATATTGATGAGCTAGATTTTAGCAAATCTATTTGCTATGCTTTTGTGTGCAAAGAGGCATTATTTTCATTCGAGGACGTGCCTTCCTCTTTGCCCCTGCTGTCACTAACATTTTGCGGGGAGTTCGGCGTCTTTCCACAAGGCGTGCCACCGGATTACCACCTATTCGAGGATTGAGCATCAAATTGACTTAATTCCGGTGCATCATTACCCAACCGTCGCCATACCGTACCAATCCGGAGGAGACGAAGGAGATTATCGTCAATACAGGAGCTGCTCGACAAAGGTTATATCGCGAATCCCTTAGTCCTTGTGCTGTTCCTATTATTCTAGTGCGAAAAAGGATGGTACATCACGTATGTGTGTTGATTGTAGAGGCATTAATAATATTACTATTCGTTATCGTCACCCTATTCCTAGGCTAGATGATATGCTTGATGAATTGAGTGGCTCTACAATATTCTCCAAAGTTGATTTGCGTAGTGGATACCATCAAATTCGTATGAAATTGGGAGATGAATGGAAAACAGCATTTAAAACTAAGTTTGGTTTATATGAATGGTTAGTCATGCCTTTTGGGTTAACTAATGCACCTAGTACTTTCATGAGACTAATGAACGAAGTTTTACGTGCTTTCATTGGACAATTTGTGGTAGTCTATTTTGATGATATACTGATTTATAGCAAATCTTTGGAAGAACATTTGGAACATTTACGTGCTGTTTTTAATGCTCTACGTGATGCACGTTTGTTTGGTAATCTTGGGAAGTGCACCTTTTGCACCGACCGAGTATCTTTTCTTGGCTATGTTGTTACTCCAAAGGGAATTGAAGTTGATAAAGCCAAGATTGAAGCTATTGAGAGTTGGCCGCAGCCCAAAACGGTCACACAAGTGAGGAGTTTTCTTGGACTCGCTGGTTTCTATAGGCGTTTTGTGAGAGATTTTAGCACAATTGCTGCACCTCTCAATGAGCTTACAAAGAAGGATGTGCCTTTTGTTTGGGGTACCGCACAGGAAGAAGCCTTCACGATTTTGAAAGATAAGTTGACACATGCTCCTTTACTCCAACTTCCTGATTTTAATAAGACTTTTGAGCTTGAATGTGATGCTAGTGGAATTGGATTAGGAGGTGTGTTATTACAAGATGGCAAACCTGTTGCATACTTTTACGAAAAATTGAGTGGGCCTAGTCTGAATTACTCTACTTATGATAAAGAATTATATGCTCTTGTTAGGACTTTAGAAACATGGCAACATTATTTATGGCCCAAAGAATTTGTTATACATTACGATCATGAATCTTTGAAACATATTAAAAGTCAAGCTAAACTGAATCGTAGACATGCTAAATGGGTTGAATTCATTGAGACTTTCCTTATGTCATTAAACACAAGAAGGGTAAAGAAAATGTTATTGCTGATGCATTGTCTCGTCGTTATACTATGCTTTCACAACTTGACTTTAAAATATTTGGTTTGGAGACCATCAAAGATCAATATGTGCATGATGCTGAATTTAGCGATGTATTGCAGAATTGTAAAGAAGGTAGAACATGGAACAAGTTCGTCGTTAATGATGGATTTGTGTTTCGTTCTAACAAGCTATGCATTCCAGCTAGCTCCGTTAAGTCTTTTGTTGTTGCAGGAGGCGCATGGAGGAGGACTAATGGGACACTTTGGCGTGAAGAAGGCGGAGGGCGTACTTGCTACACATTTCTTTTGGCCAAAGATGAGGCGGGATGTTGAGCGTTTTATTGCTCGCTGCACTACATGTCAAAAAGCTAAGTCACGACTCAATCCTCATGGTTTATATATGCCTTTGCCTGTACCTAGTGTTCCTTGGGAGGATATATCTATGGACTTTGTTTTAGGTTTCCTAGAACAAAGAAGGGGAGGGATAGCATATTTGTTGTCGTGGATAGATTCTCGAAAATGGCACAGCATTTAAAACTAAGTTTGGATTATATGAGTGGTTAGTCATGCCTTTTGGGTTAACTAATGCACCTAGTACTTTCATGAGATTAATGAACGAAGTTTTACGTGCTTTCATTGGACGATTTGTGGTAGTCTATTTTGATGATATACTGATTTATAGCAAATCTTTGGAAGAACATTTGGAACATTTACGTGCTGTTTTTAATGCTCTACGTGATGCACGTTTGTTTGGTAACCTTGGGAAGTGCACCTTTTGCACCGACCGAGTATCTTTTCTTGGCTATGTTGTTACTCCACAGGAATTGAAGTTGATAAAGCCAAGATTGAAGCTATTGAGAGTTGGCGCAGCCAAAACGGTCACACAAGTGAGGAGTTTCCTTGGCCTCGCTGGTTTCTATAGGCGTTTGTGAGAGATTTCAGCACCATTGCTGCACCTCTCAACGAGCTTACAAAGAAGGATGTGCCTTATGTTTGGGGTACCGCATACGGGAAGAGGCCTTCACGGTATTGAAAGCTAAGTTGACACATGCTCCTTTACTCCAACTTCCTGATTTTAATAAGACTTTTGAGCTTGAATGTGATGCTAGTGGAATTGGATTAGGAGGTGTGTTATTACAAGATGGCAAACCTGTTGCATACTTTTACGAAAAATTGAGTGGGCCTAGTCTGAATTACTCTACTTATGATAAAGAATTATATGCTCTTGTTAGGACTTTAGAAACATGGCAACATTATTTATGGCCCAAAGAATTTGTTATACATTCGATCATGAATCTTTGAAACATATTAAAAGTCAAGCTAAACTGAATCGTAGACATGCTAAATGGGTTGAATTCATTGAGACTTTCCCTTGTGTCATTAAACACAAGAAGGGTAAAGAAAATGTTATCGCTGATGCATTGTCTCGTCGCTATACTATGCTTTCACAACTTGACTTCAAAATATTTGGTTTGGAGACCATCAAAGATCAATATGTGCATGATGCTGATTTTAAAGATGTATTGCAGAATTGTAAAGAAGGAAGAACATGGAACAAGTTTGTCGTTAATGATGGATTTGTGTTCCGTGCTAACAAGCTATGCATTCCAGCTAGCTCCGTTCGTCTTTTGTTGTTGCAGGAGGCGCATGGAGGAGGACTAATGGGACACTTTGGCGTGAAGAAGACGGAGGACGTACTTGCTACACATTTCTTTTGGCCAAAGATGAGACGGGATGTTGAGCGTTTTATTGCTCGCTGCACTACATGTCAAAAAGCTAAGTCACGACTCAATCCTCATGGTTTATATATGCCTTTGCCTGTACCTAGTGTTCCTTGGGAGGATATATCTATGGACTTTGTTTTAGGTTTACCTAGAACAAAGAAGGGGAAGGATAGCATATTTGTTGTCGTGGATAGATTCTCGAAAATGGCACACTTTATACCATGTCATAAAAGCGATGATCTTTGTTAATGTTGCTGATTTGTTCTTTCGTGAAATTATTCGCTTGCATGGTGTGCCAAATACTATTGTTTCCGATCGTGATACTAAATTTCTTAGCCACTTTTGGAGATGTTTATGGGCTAAGTTGGGGACTAAACTGCTTTTAGTACTACTTGTCACCCCCAAACCGATGGACAAACTGAAGTAGTCAATAGAACATTGTCTACTATGCTTAGGGCTCTTCTAAAGAATAATAAGAAAATGTGGGAGGAATGCTTGCCTCATATTGAATTTGCTTATAATCGTTCATTGCATTCTACTACTAAGATGTGCCCTTTTGAAATTGTGTATGGTTTCCTACCTCGTGCACCTATTGATTTGTTGCCTCTTCCATCTTCGGAGAAGGTTAATTTTGATGCTAAAGAACGTTCTGAATTGATTTTAAAAATGCATGAGTTAACTAAGGAAAACATTGAGCGTATGAATGCTAAATATAAACTTGCTGGAGATAAGGGTAGAAAACATGTTGTGTTTGCACCTGGAGATCTTGTTTGGTTGCATTTGCGTAAGGATAGATTTCTGATTTGCGCAAATCAAAGCTAATGCCACGTGCTGCTGGTCCCTTTAAGGTGTTGGAGAAAGTAAATGATAATGCATATAAACTTGAGCTGCTGCAGATTTTGGGGTTAGTCCCACTTTTAACATTGCAGATTTGAAGCCATATTTGGGTGAGGAAGATGAACTTCCGTCGAGGGCGACTTCATTTCAAGAAGGGAAGGATGATGAGGACATCAATACCATTGTTACACCCACAGCCCTGCTGCTATACATCTTGGACCAATTACTAGAGCTCACATGCACGCCAAATAAATTACCGGTACTTTCGTTTCTTGGTAATGATTCTAATGTTCATGAGAATATGATGCTGCCTAAATTGGATACATTTGTTTTGCTTACAAATGAAGGGCCTAGCTTGGAGAAGGATGAACATTGGAGCAAGAACACACATGGAGTTGATGGCATGCGCAAGGAGATCAAGAACAGAGTTACAAGTGATGATTTCAGGACTTTGAAGCCACCATAAGGAGTGCATGAAGCCTTGGACGAAATATACAAGATGCCACTTCATAATATTCGTCCATAGGCTATTCTAGGTGCTGCGTCACCTTATTATTGGGCCAGGCCCATGTAAATTCGAAATACATTAGTATAGGCTATTTTAGAGTCCGTATGTGTGGGGAAACAAGAGATAGGGTTAGTTTGGACCCCTCCACCAAGGGCCACGAAATTCACCCCTCTTCCTCCATATATACAGCCCTTAGGGCACCGTTTAGACTTGGAATTTGTTTAGTTAAAAGTTAGCCATTGCAACCGTGTGCCGTTTGTGTCCAACGACTGACCAAGACCGCTTACGGATCCCCACCTTTATCAATACTTCATACATACCGCAATATTCAGATTGCTTTTATCATATTCTTGCTTGTTCTTCGATTGCTTGCAGGAATAGACCTTCGTGGTCGTTGATTGTGCTCGGCGTGGTCAATAACCTCTCGGAGTTGGTTTAGCGATTGCTAAGGCGCAACGTCGTGCACGTTTGTAGTCGAATCGTCAAAGTCGTCTCCACCAAATCGATAGTTATCATCTCATCGAAAGATCGGGACACCCCGCCTCTATCACCCATAGAAAGGAATCTTGTGGTCGGTGTCGAGGTCGTAGTAGCTCGTGGAAGTCGCGGACTTGAGCTTGGGGAGCTTCTCTTGAGCGTAGCCTTGAGGTGCTTGTTGGCGAAGATGCCGTATGTCCGTAGCGAAGATGCCTTGAAGTCGCTTGGCGAAGATGCCAAGGGAGATGGTGAAGTCGTTGAGCGGTTGTTGGTGTTGATGATGTAGGGTGGAACCCTAGTTCGTCGATCTTTCACATTTGGAGGGGATCCTACGGAGGAAAACACGAAGAACACGCGGAAGCACGAGAGGAAATCACGGGGAAGAACGAGAGAGACACTCAACCTACAAGAGATCAATCACACAAGGTCTAGATCATCGAAGCACGAGTGATACATGGTCCAAAATCAACAAAGGAAAGATACAAAGGTAGCCGTTCTTCTCCCGGAGGAGGTCTTGAATCCACGAGGGATCTTCTGTATAGGGGTCTTGAATCCGATGGATCTTCTCCTAGACGGAGGTCCCGATCTCCGTGGAGAAGTACCGTGGATGAGCAAAGGCTCTCACACACAAATATGAGCTAATCCAATGCTAACCCTAGAAAGGATGAGGGATGGTCTATTTATAGTCTAGGTTCTCCAAGGGGTAAGTTGGGGCTAAAGCAGTACATGGACCTCGGCCCAAACGCTGCACGCAGCAGGCGGTAGTACTGGTCCTATGGGCGGTAGTACCGCTTGAGGTGCTTCAGCGGTAGTACCGCTTCGGGAGGGCGGTAGTACCGCTCTGGCGCCTGCTCGATTCTGGAGTTTGTCGGGTTCGGCGGACGTAGGGCGGATCTTGAGCGGTAGTGCCGCTTGGCTCGGCTCAGCGGTAGTACCGCTTGGCTGGAGCATTAGTACCGCTCGTCCTGGACTCTGCAGCTCCTCCTCTCGCTCTTGATGTCCATCTTGAGTTGTAGCTTCTTCTAGGTTGACTCCTTGGTACCTAAGCATGCATAGCATTTCCGTTTGAGGTAGTAACCATGTCCCATGTGAATCGAAAGGGAATTGTGAGAGGAGTGATGTCACCTCGGTTTCAAGAGTTCTTGCACGTCCTCGAGTTATAGGTCCTTGTGGGTTTGGATGTGTTGATGTAGAGTCCATGGGGATGATGGAAGGATGCTCCGCATCATATCCCCTCCCTTCGAAAGGATCCGACCTCGGATCAAGATCTTCATCACCATGGAAAGGCGAGAGGTCTTTGATGTTGAAGGTGTCGCTCACGTTGTACTTGTCGCTTGGTATGTCGAGCTTGTAGGCGTTGTTGTTGTAGCGTGCTAACACCTTGAAGGGTCCATCGGCTCGAGGTAGAAGTTTGGACTTGCGTTCGTTGGGGAAGCGTTCCTTGCGAAGGTGTAGCCACGAGATCGCCTATGTTGAAGATCATGGGTTGCTTGTCGATGTTGAGCTTGGTCGTTAGTCGTTGTACTTGGCGCTCGATGGTGTGTCTTGTATCTTCATGCATCTTCTTGATGTAGCTTGCACGGGCACTTGCGTCGAGGTTGGTGCGCTCTTGTAGAGGAAGAGGTAGAATGTCCAATGGGGACAATGGGTTGAAGCCGAGAGCGACCTCGAGGAGACTTGCGGTGGTCGAATGTCTTGCACGGTTGTAGGTGTACTCGGCGATGGGTAGACATGCTTCCCACTCCTTGATGTTCTTCTTGATCAACACGCCAAGTAGAGTGGAGAGTCTGTTCGTCACCTCCGTTTGGCCGTCGGTTTGAGGATGGTATGCGGATGAGAACAAGAGCTTGATTCGAGCTTGGCGCATAGAGTCTTCAAAAGTAACTCAAGAACTTGACGTCACGGTCGGAGACGATTGTCTTGATACTCCATGAAGGCGCAAGATTTCCTACAAAAGAGATTTGCAATATGTGAAGCATCGTCTACCTTGTTGCAAGGAATGAAATGTGCCATCTTAGAAAATCGGTCCACAACAACAAACACGGAATCCTTGCCATTTTGAGTTCTAGGCAAACCAAGTACAAAATCCATGCTAATGTCTTCCCAAGGTTGATAAGGAATAGGAAGAGGCATGTAAAGACCATGAGATTGAGCTTTTGACTTAGCTTTGCGGCATGTAGAGCATCGGGTGGTGAAGCGAGAGACGTCTCGAAACATCTTGGGCCAAAAGTAGTTCTTGGAGAGCGCGTCCAAAATGTCCCATGAGTCCACCTCCATGAGCCTCTTGCAAAAGGAGCAAACGAAGAGAAGACTCGGGTATGCATAGTTTGTTAGCTCTCATAAGATAACCATCCTTGAGGTAATATTGTTCCCAAGATGTATCGTCAAACATTTAGCATAATGAGGTGCAAAAGATGGATCACTAGCATACAAATCTTTGATATGCTCAAAACCTATAACATTCAACTCAAGTTGGGTGACAAGCGTGCATATGCGTGAAAGTGCATCGGCAACTACATTTTCCTTGCCCTTAATGTACTTGATCACATATGGAAAAGATTCAATGAATTCACTCCATTTGGCATGACGCTTGTTCAATTTAGTTTGACCTTTTAAGTACTTAAGCGTTTCATGATCAGTATGGATGACAAACTCATGAGGCCTAAGATAATGTTCCCAAACATGTAGTACACGCACTAAAGCATACAATTCCTTGTCATACAGAGGATAGTTAAGTTGAGCACCGGAGAGTTTTTCACTAAAATAAGCAATGACTCGTTTTTCTTGCATTAAAACTCCGCCAATTCCGGTACCACTTGCATCACAATGGACCTCAAAAGTTTTGTCAAAATTGGGCAAAGCAAGAATTGGAGCATGAGTAAGCAAAGACTTGAGCTCATCAAAAGCGTTTGATTGCAAAGGTCCCCAAACAAAAGGAGTATTCTTCTTACTCAAAGCATGCAAAGGGGCTGCAATAGTGCTAAAGTTTTTCACAAAGCGGCGATAAAAACCTGCAAGACCAAGGAAACTTCGCACTTGTTGCAAATTGGTGGGTTGGGGCCAAGTTTTAATTGCGTTGATCTTAGTTTCATCAACATGGACACCCTTGGAAGAGACAACGAAACCCAAGAAAACCACTTTGTCAACTCCAAAAGTGCATTTTTTCAAGTTGACATAAAGACTTTCCTTTCGAAGCGTTTGCAAAACAAGCTTAACATGATCAAGATGCTCTTTCATGGTTTTGCTAAACACAAGAATATCATCGAAGTAAACCACAACAAAGATTCCAATATAAGGTCTAAGCACATGATGCATGAGACGCACAAAAGTTCCGGGGGCTTCCGACAAACCCATAGGCATAACCAACCACTCATATAAGCCAAATTTGGTTTTAAAAGCTGTTTTCCATTCATCACCCTCATGAATGCGGATTTGATAATAGCCACTTTTAAGATCAATTTTGAGAAAAGTTGGCTCCACTAAGTTCATCAAGCATATCATCTAAGCGAGGAATGGGATGCCTATAGCGACGGTGATAGCATTTATGGGTCTACAATCGAGCACAAGCGGAAACTTCCATCGGGCTTGGGCACAAGTATAACGGAACGGCACAAGGGCTTAAGCTTTCACGTACATGATCGTTGTCGAGTAGTTGTTGTACTTGCCGTTGAATCTCCTTGGTTTCTTGGGATTGACACGGTAGGGAGCCTTGTTTGGAAGTGGCGCCCGGGGATGAGGTCGATTCGATGCTCAATGCCTCAAGAGGAGGTAGACCCGGAGGTAGCTCATCGGGAAAACATCTTGAAATTCCTGCAAAGAGATTGAAACACCAAAGGTAGCTCATGAGTGGTGTTAGTTTGTGGTTCTCCATCCTTGCACACTAGGACAAAGTGCATCACTCTCGATGGGTTCTCACACACTTCTCTCATCTCATGTTTGGTGGCGAATAGTATGAGGTTTTTTCTCTAGGCTAAGAGGCGCTCAAATTTGGCTTGTGGCTCTCACTCACTTTTGGTGGCTCACTTTCTCACTCTTCTCTCTTTGGTTGGTGGCTTGTTTGTCGGCTATCACTTGACTAGGAGACATGGGTCGAGGACATATTCTTTGCCTTTCATCTTGAAGCTATAGTGGTTTGTACGCCCATTGTGGTAGACACCACGGTCGAATTGCCATGGCCGACCAAGGAGGAGGTGGCAAGCGGTCATTGGGACCACATCACACTCTAAAGTGTCTTCATATGCACCGATTTTGAAGGATACTTGGACCGTATGCTCAACTCGTATAGTGCCGGAGTCACTTAGCCATTGAACCTTGTAGGGTTGCGGATGCTTCTTCTTGACCAATTGGAGCTTGGAGCATAGTTCTTCGCTTGCCAAGTTGTGGCAACTACCTCCATCGATGATGACCTTGACGGATCGTCCATTGATGCGGCCTTTGTGTGGAAGATGTGGCATCGTTGGTCTTCTTCTTGTTGATGTTGAAGTGTCAAGACCTTGGAGACAACGAGAGCGGGCTCGTATCTTCATCACAAAATACTTGATCATCTTCATCCTCATTCACGCGCGGTGCATGGCCACTTGCTCAATAGCTTCCATTTCATCTTCACTCATTGAGTCGTATGTGCCATCGTCGTTGAGGATCATGGTGCGCTTGTTGGTGCATTCATAGGACTTGTGGCCTCGGCCGCCGCAAGTGAAACACTTGAAGGAGCTTGTCTTGACGGTCTCATCGGTTGGAGTAGATGATGAAGCACGCGGCTTGAAGTTGCTTGTAGTAGGAGGAAGACGACTTGAACTTGTGGAAGTTTTCTTGTAACTTGACTTGTCGTCGTTGCTTGGAGAAGGCTTGATTGATGTCGAAGTTGGAGTAGTTGTTGAAGCTTGGTTGTTGGAGAAGCCGTGTATCTTGGAGAAACACTTGGCGTACTTGAAGTCATCTTGTACTTGACGTTCCGCTTTTGTAGCTTGATGCACGAGCTCAATGAGGTTGGAGTAGGGTTGGAAGTCGGCGATCTTCTTGATGGGATGATTGAGTCCATTCAAGAATCGTGCCATTGTTTGCTCATCATCTTCCTTGACATTGGCTCGAATCATGGCAATCTCCATTTCTTTGTAGTATTCTTCAACACTCTTTGTTCCTTGCTTGAGGAGTTGTAGCTTCTTGAAGAGATCACGGTTGTAGTAGGTGGGCACAAAGCGTGCTCGCATGACATCCTTCATTTGAGCCCAAGTGGTGATTGGAGGTTCACCTCTTGCTTGTCGGCGCTCAAGGACTTGTTCCCACCATATGAGCACATAGTCTTGGAATTCAAGTGATGCCATAGCGATCTTCTACTCTTCCTCATAGTTGTGCAAACGAAAGATTTTGTCGACCTTCAATGCCCATGAGAGGTACTCTTGGGATCATTGGTTCCATTGAACTTGGGCATTGTGAACTTGAGCTTGCCATAGCGATGTTCTTCATTGTTTTGAGGTCGATGGTGATGATGGCGTTCTTGGCGTGGAGGGTAATCATCCTCATGTTGCTCTTGGCGAGGAGGAAGTCCATGATCAACTTGCTCTTGTTGACCTTGAGTTGGAGGATGAGATTGAGGAGCTTGACGTTGCGCGCGGATGGTAGTTCCTCTCTTGTATTTCTTCTCGAAGTGCTTCCTCTTGATTGCGCCTTTCGCGATTGCGGTTGGTGAGAGCTCGAGTTGATGCTTGAAGGGCGCGTTCCGCCTCAAGAGCTTGTGCTTCTCGTTGTTGTTGTTGAAGGCGTTGAGCCTCGGCGTCTTGTTGCTCTTGGTGTAGGCGCGCTTCGTTCTTGTTCTTGTTGGTGGCGAAGACGTTGTCGTTCTTGAGCTTGAGCAAGCGCCATTTGGCTCGATTGAGGACGAGGAACTTCTTCATCAACTTGCTCTTGGAGATTCTTGTCGTGTAGCGGGTTGCGAGATGCATGAGCGGTCTTGACGCTGCTGCTCGGCGAAGAATGTTCGATGACGGTGTACTTGTGTCGGAGAAGGAGTCGTCGGAGTGGCGACTTGAGTGGCTCCGTCTTGAGTGTGAAGAGGTAGAAGTGCGCCGGTTCACCAACAAGGCGCGGATCTCGTCCATTCTTGCATCGTTCTCTTTCTTTCTTGCGTCGAGTTTGTTGTCGAAATAATCGCGTGTACGTTTCTCGGAGAGTCGCAAGTCGGTGGAGAGGTTGTCGATGCGTTCGCTCATTGCTTGTTGCTCTTGATGGAGAGCTCGTTGCGCGCCGAAGAGGTGGCTCTTGGTGACGTATGATGACATGTCGTCGTCTTGCTCGATGAAGAGTGGATTTGTCGACGAACTTGGCCTATCCATCATTTCAAGCAAATTGTGAGTGGTAGAAGGAGAAGAACTAATACCAATGTACCTTTGACCGAAGTTGAAGATGAATCAAGTTCACTCAAATGCGGACAATGAAATAGCACTATTGGTACCGATCCTTGTCGATTGTCACACCTACACAAGTAAAAGCTTTTGGTGGAGCTTGGTTAGGATGGTGGCACAAAATTGATTGCAATCGTTAGCTTGACTCAAAAATGTTGAAGAAGATTCGCAAATTCGCAAATGTAACAAGTAGACCAAGCAAGTAGTGGTACACGGAAACACACACACAAATAGATAAATGGGATTGTGCAAACCAAAAGTGAGCCAAAATGTGGAATCCACGAAAATGCTCTTGTTGCACAATACTAGAGAGACGCTAGCACGATTGCACAATAGGCGGATACGGAGCTTGTGCACAACCTACTAGGCAAAAATGCAACGATCTCTATCCCAAGTATGCTATATGTATGGTATTTGATTGCAATGATCCAAGATGATCTTATATGACAATCTTAATGTAGTATGATGCTATGGTTCTTGCTTATAAGCTCTTTGCTTATCTTTCTCTTTTGCTTAAAAGCTTGGGTGGCTCTTTCTCTTTTGAGCTCTTTTCTTATGCAAACTTCACGAACCAAGATAGCAATTGTGTATGCGATGACAACTTTGCAACACACAAGTGGATCTCAAGATATGCACCACTATGGTATGATATGTATGCTATGGAGTATGATCACTAATGTGCACAAGTCACGTTGCCGGCAATACTCAATGGCTAGTCTCGACGGGTAAGCAACGCAAAAGATGGGCTATGTTGGTTGTCAATGCAATTGCGAGAGATGACAAAGATGTAAATCGAGGTTACCGTCCTTGGCGATGATGAGTCCTTGGCGAAGATGAGCGGTGGTGATGTTGACGTCGAACCGCACCTATATAGCGAAACACAATAGGACACGGAACCACAACTCAAATTCACAAAGAAAAAAAGCAACAATGGTGGTAGCGGAAAGTGGAGGTGGTATAGCGTATGATGTGGTGAAAGCCCTAGGCAAAGATGCCAATATTTGGAAATTTAGATGGTGTCCAATGGTGTTGTAGCCTATCTAGGAGGAAGGAGAATGTCAATAGCTTCTCAACGAGCTAAAGAACGCGAAAATCGGACTCGGGATGTGGAAGTTATGGTGGAAATGCTGAAACTCAGAAAGCTGGAAATGGTCAGGGCGGTAGTACCGCTGGGAAGGGCGGTAGTACCGCTCGTGTCGGGTTTTTTCGACTATTTCGGCTGGAAGGGGCCTGGCGGTAGTACCGTTCGAGGGGCGGTAGTACCGCTTGAGGGTCTGCGGTAGTACCGCTCTGTAGGGCGGTAGTACCGCTCGTGTCGGGATTTTCTCGACTGCTTGAATTGTTTCGCGATTTTGGGGCGGAAATGGATGATTTCGGGGTCAAAATTCGATGGATTTTGTGGATGGAAAGAGGTGAAACTTGGGGAGATGCTAGATCGACTCGAAACCAAGCAAATCCACGGATCAAAATCAACAAAACATCATCAAACTAACAAATCACAAAAAAATTTGGGGCTATTTTTGTGGGGATTTTCGGGGTTTTAGGACGATAACAACAAAATCAAGCTAGAAATCACGGGGTAGGGGCTCCAAAAACGTGATCAACGTGGCTCATGATACCATATGATGATAGAGGCAGAGGTGTCCCGTCTTTCGATGAGATGGTGGATTTCGCTTTGTTGGAAGTCGACTTTGACGATCTGACTACGAGCGTGCGAGGACGTCGCGCCTTAGCAATCGCTAAACCAACTCCGAGAGGTTATTGACCACGCCGGAGCACGATCATGATGAGGACATGACTACCTTGGATATGACCAAAAATATTGCATGCATGCATATTTGTCAGGTGATTTCTAGTGCAAACTATTCAATAATCTATTTATGTTATCCAGAAAAAAAAATACTTCACACACTTTTGTGTTTTGTCTAATTGCAGGTGTATGAGACATTTGTACAATCCACATATGAAGATAAGGGAAAAGGAGAAGTTTAGGTGCTGTTCACAAAGTCTTCTCACGTCACTTTTGAGCCAAGAGAAGATAGAGTCCAAGTCTCTCACGTTCTAGATTCAGATTCGGACTGCACAGACATACCTGACTCAAAACGTCAACAACTTTTTCATACGGACTCCGAATTGGGTGATTCTTTTTGTGTTGGAAAGTAGATTTCATGCTCTTTCCAGCACAGTTGGAATCACCTTAAAAGCCGTCCGGAGCGTTGAGTTGTGGACGAAACAATCTGACGCTGCACGAGAATCCGAGTCAAACTACAAGTCCAAAGGTGTTACGTCACCTCCACTTGGGCCCATTGGCCTTGTACGACCTAGGGTTAGTTTTAGGCTGCCTTGGGACGTTCTCCCACCTTTTTGGACGTCACCCCTTGCTCCTATATAAGTAGATCCATCTAGTAGCTTTTTGCTTGGGATTTGTTTAGTTAAAAGTTAGCCATTGCAACTTCGTGTACTTCGTTTGTGTCCAACGACCAGACAAAGACCGCCACGGATCCCCACCTTTATCAATACTTCATATATACTCGCAATATTCAGATTGCTTTTATCATATTCTTGCTTGTTCTTGATTGCTTGCAGGAATAGACCTTCGTGGTCAGGTTGATTGTGCTCGGCGTGGTCAATAACCTCTCGGAGTTGGTTTAGCGATTGCTAAGGCGCAACGTCGTGCTGCGTTTGTAGTCGGATCGTCAAAGTCATCTTCACCAAATCGATAGTTATCATCTCATCGAAAGATCGGGACACCCCGCCTCTATCAAGTGGTATCAGAGTGAGAAAAAAGAAAAAGAGAGAGAAGAAAAAGAAAGAAAAAGCGTGAGGAAAAAAAGAGAGAAGAAAAAAAACGGATATATCTAGAATCAATCTCGTACCTGAATTTGGATTGGAATCTGTTTTGCGCACTGTTCAGTAAAACGGGTGTATCTTCCTCATACGAAGTCCGTTTTGGCTCCGTGAGTACTCAAATTGAAGCTAGCAACGAGCCGCATCTAAATAGTTGCAGAAGCTAGTTCATTATTTGACACCTCAAAATCGGCTTCTAAATAGGTCTTTTTACCCTCTGAAGTTCGTGAACACAGCTTGTTCCAATTTTTCAGGCCGGTTTTAGAATTCTTTGACTCCTCATATCAACTCGGAATTGAGTGATTCTTTTTGCATTGGAAAGCTTGAGTTAGTAGCATTCTTTGAAAGAATTTATCAGAAAATTGGCTCAAACTTTTCAAGAGGAAAGTTGGAGAGAGAGTTGTTGTATGTCCTGCTTGGCAGTTGTTTTTCATCATTATCTTCACTGCCGTTGTGATCTTCACTTATATCTTGCTGCCAAGAGCTACTTAGTATCCTTCATTGATGCTAGTTGTGCTACGCCGTGACCTCATTAGTGTTCTAGGCTCGCGTCTCTAGTCCGGTCTAGCCTAGGACCAGCACAGTACCGTCGTTGAGCGTTTATTCAACATTGCATCTTTGAATTGATTATTGCTAAATTTTTGCTACCATATATAGCCAACCCAGCTCCACATATTTCTACACCGTGTATCGTCGTTCCCTGGCAATCGCTTTACACAATCTTTGAGTTACTTGACACCGCTGGTTGCCTGTCACCACCTGCCGCATGGTAAGAACTTGTAAGATATTGATATTTGCTTTACTGTGAGCACTTTACAACCACATCCTAGTAGTTCATAGGAACATTATTCTGGAATTTTGTTTCTTGTTTCTACTAATCATGATAGGTTTCGGAGATAGAAGTTCTTGCACGATGGACACATCTTCACCATCACGAGAGTTGGGACAACACACACAACCACATGGTCAGGTTATCTCTTTACCGTCATTTGAGGGTAGATTTAATCCTGCTATTTATCTAGCTTGGGAGTTTGAAGTAGAACAAGTTTTTAGTAACCATGACTTTTCTGAACTTGGCGAGTACGAGCTGCCACTAGAGCATTTACAGGTTTTGCTTCAGTTTGGTGGAGTGTGCATTGTAAGAAAAATATTGATAACCAACCCACAACTTGGAAAGATTTGAAATATGTAATGAGACAACATTTTCCCTCCTTACTATCGCCGTGAATTGCTTCATAAATTTGAACAATTTAAACAAGGCAACAACACTGTCCATGCTTACTACAAAGAGTTCAAATCTTATATGCATCATTGTGACATAGAAGAATCTAAGGATGATACAATGAATAGATTTTTTGGTGGTTTGAACCATGATATTCAGGCAAGATTTCAGTATATTCCTCGTTGCATTACTGGTATGTATGTTCGTGCTTGTACCTTTGAGAGACAGTTACAGGAGGATGCATTGGGTGACTACAACAACTACTATTCAGTTCATGCTCACCACCGCGGTTGGTTCCTCCACCGTTGCACCTACTAGAGCAGCCCCACCTCGGATTGTGAGCGCAACATCATCTCAAGAGCATGGTGCATTGTCTACGTCTGTACCTACATCAGCTACGTCTTTGCGACAAGGTAATAGTAAAGGTATTGATAATATAACTATACATGAGAATGATGCATCCGTAGTTAACTTGAATGCATCATGTGTTGAGTTACCTGGTGATTTGAGCACATCACCTATTTTAGAGAATCTTGACACTGTCATGAATGCGTCATGTGATCAAACAACTGAAATACCAACAATTTTGAGTGCACCCATTGAATTAACTGTTGATGCAAAAGAATCAATGTTTAATCATTTTGATATGACCTCTAATCTTGGTGATGATTCGGTGTCGAATGACTCATTGCATGTTTGCTTATCTAAGCATGTTGTAGCATGTAAATTTGATTCAAATAAGGTTTATTCACCAATGTTGGGATGGTTTAATGATGAACATTGTCAATCTTTTGAAATAAATAAGAGCTTCACTTATATGTGCAAACTGAGTTGCAATATTTTCATGCCTTCTAGTTCCTGTGCTAATTTGTTGGCTTTAGATTTTATGAACTATGCAAGTTACTCATCTATTCATGTGTCATATATGCAAAAATCAAGGGAAGTAAAAAGGATGGCGTATACATATACAACATGTACACCTTGTCTCTTTTGTTAGCCACATTTCAGATTAAGCAACGCCGAGGACGGCTTTATTTTCAAGAAGGGGAGGATGATGAGGACATGACTACCTTGGATATGACCAAAAATATTGCATGCATGCATATTTGTCAGGTGATTTCTAGTGCAAACTATTCAATAATCTATTTATGTTATCCAGAAAAAAAATACTTCACACACTTTTGTGTTTTGTCTAATTGCAGGTGTATGAGACATTTGTACAATCCACATATGAAGATAAGGGAAAAGGAGAAGTTTAGGTGCTGTTCACAAAGTCTTCTCACGTCACTTTTGAGCCAAGAGAAGATAGAGTCCAAGTCTCTCACGTTCTGGATTCAGATTCGGACTGCACAGACATACCTGACTCAAAACGTCAACAACTTTTTCATACGGACTCCGAATTGGGTGATTCTTTTTTTGTTGGAAAGTAGATTTCATGCTCTTTCCAGCACAGTTGGAATCACCTTAAAAGCCGTCCGGAGCGTTGAGTTGTGGACGAAACAATCTGACGCTGCACCAGAATCCGAGTCAAACTACAAGTCCAAAGGTGTTACGTCACCTCCACTTGGGCCCATTGGCCTTGTACGACCTAGGGTTAGTTTTAGGCTGCCTTGGGACGTTCTCCCACCTCTTTGGACGTCACCCTTGCTCCTATATAAGTAGATCCATCTAGTAGCTTTTTCTTGGGATTTGTTTAGTTAAAAGTTAGCCATTGCAACCGTGTGCCGTTTGTGTCCAACGACCAGACAAAGACCGCTTACGGATCCCCACCTTTATCAATACTTCATATATACCGCAATATTCAGATTGCTTTTATCATATTCTTGCTTGTTCTTCGATTGCTTGCAGGAATAGACCTTCGTGGTCAGGTTGATTGTGCTCCGGCGTGGTCAATAACCTCTCGGAGTTGGTTTAGCGATTGCTAAGGCGCAACGTCGTGCACGTTTGTAGTCGGATCGTCAAAGTCATCTTCACCAAAACGATAGTTATCATCTCATCGAAAGATCGGGACACCCCGCCTCTATCAGATCAACCTGACCACGAGGGTCTATTTCCTGCGAGCAAGCGAAGAACAAGCAAGAAACTAAGATTGCAATCTGGATATTGCGAATATAAGATGAAAGCTTTATTGATCAAGGTGGGGTTACTGTGACGCCTTTGTCCGGTCGTTGAACACAAACAATGCACGCGAAGTTGCAACTATGGCTTAACTTTTGATCTAAACAAAACCCAAAGTCTAAACGATGCCCTAAGGGCTGTATATATGGAGGAAGAGGGGAGAATTTCGTGGCCCTTGGTGGAGGGTCCAAAACTAACCCTATCTCTTGTTTCCCACACATACGGACTCTAAAATAGCCTATACTAATGTATTTCGAAATTACATGGGCCTGGCCCAATAATAAGGTGACGCAGCACCTAGAATAGCCTCTGGACGAAATTTATGAAGTGGCATCTTGTATATTTCGTCCAAGGCTTCATGCACTCATTATGGTGGCTTCAAAGTCGTGAAATCATCACTTGTAACTCCATTCTTGTCCCCCTTGCATGCCATCATCTCCATGCTTGTTCTTGCTCCAATGTTCATCCTTCTCCAAGCTAGGCCCTTCATTTGTAAGCAAAACAAATGTATCCAATTTAGGCAGCATCATATTCTCATGAACATTAGAATCATTACCAAGAAACGAAAGTACTGGTAATTTAGTTGGCGTCTTGTGAGCTCTAGTAATTGGTCCAGTATGTATAGCAGCGAGGGCTGTGGGTGTAACAATGGTATTGATGTCCTCATCATATGATGTAGGTGGAACCCTAATTAAATCGATCTTTCACGTTTGGAGGGATCCTCACGGAGGAAAACACGAAGAACACGCGGAAGCACGAGAGGAAATCACGGGAAGAGCAGAGAGACACTCAACCTACAAGAGATCAATCACACAAGGTCTAGATCATGAAGCACGAGTGATACATGGTCCAAAATCAACAAAGGAAAGATACAAAGGTAGCCGTTCTTCTCCCGGAGGAGGTCTTGAATCCACGAGGGGATCTTCCCGTATAGGGGTCTTTAATCCGATGGATCTTCTCCTAGACGGAGGTCCTGATCGCCGTGGAGAAGTACCGGTGGATGAGCAAAGGCTCTCACACACAAATATGAGCTAATCCAATGCTAACCCTAGAAAGGATGAGGGATGGTCTATTTATAGTCTAGGTTCTCCAAGGGGTAAGTTGGGGGCGAACGAGTACACGGACCTCGGCCCAAACGCTGCATGCAGCAGGGCGGTAGTATGCAGTCCTATGGGCGGTAGTACCGCTTGAGGTCTTACTGATGGTAGTACCGCTTCGGGAGGGCGGTAGTACCGCTTGAGGTGCTTCAGCTGGTAGTACCGCTTTCGGGAGGCGGTAGTACCGCTCTGCGCCTGATCGATTCTGGAGTTTGTCGGGTTCGGCGGACGTGGGGCGGATCTTGAGCGGTAGTGCCGCTTGGCTCGGCTCAGCGGTAGTACCGCTTGGCTGGAGCGGTAGGACCGCTCGTCCTGGACTCTGCAGCTCCTCCTCTCGCTCTTGATGTCCATCTTGAGCTGTAGCTTCTTCTAGGTTGACTCCTTGGTACCTAAGCATGCATAGCATTTCCGTTTGAGGTAGTAACCATGTCCCATGTGAATCGAAAGGGAATTGTGAGAGGAGTGATGTCACCTCGGTTTCAAGAGTTGTTGCACGTGCTCGAGTTATAGGTCCTTGTGGGTTTGGATGTGTTGATGTAGAGTCCATGGGGATGATGGAAGGATGCTCCGCATCAGTTGAGCTCTTGACCTTCACGTTCTTGTTGGTGATGGTGTCGATGCCGATGTTATCTTGCCGGAGATGGTAGCTCGGAAGCATGTGCTATTGAGCGTCTTCTCGAAGATGAGGAAGATCGCTTGTTGATGAGGACATCAATACCATTGTTACACCCACAGCCCCTGCTGCTATACATACTGGACCAATTACTAGAGCTCGCGCACGCCAACTAAATTATCAGGTACTTTCGTTTCTTGGTAATGATTCTAATGTTCATGAGAATATGACGCTGCCTAAATTGGATACATTTGTTTTGCTTACAAATGTAGGGCCTAGCTTGGAGAAGGATGAACATTGGAGCAAGAACAAGCATGGAGATGATGGCATGCGCAAGGGGGACAAGAATGGAGTTACAAGTGATGATTTCAGGACTTTGAAGCCACCATAATGAGTGCATGAAGCCTTGGACGAAATATACAAGATGCCACTTCATAAATTTCGTCCAGAGGCTATTCTAGGTGCTGCGTCACCTTATTATTGGGCCAGGCCCATGTAATTTCGAAATACATTAGTATAGGCTATTTTTAGAGTCCGTATGTGTGGGGAAACAAGAGATAGGGTTAGTTTCTGATAGAGGCAGAGGTGTCCCGTCTTTCGATGAGATGGTGGATTTCGCTTTGGTGGAAGTCGACTTTGACGATCCGACTACGAGCGTGCGAGGACGTCGCGCCTATAGCAATCGCTAAACCAACTCCGAGAGGTTATTGACCACGCCGAGCACGATCAACCTGACCACGAGGGTCTATTTCCTGCGAGCAAACGAAGAACAAGCAAGAAACTGAGATTGCAATCTGGATATTGCGAATATAAGATGAAAGCTTTATTGATCAAGGTGGGGTTCTGTGACGCCTTTGTCTGGTCGTTGAACACAAAGCGAAGCAGCGAAGTTGCAGCTATGGCGAACTTTTGATCTAAACAAAACCCAAGCAAAAAGCTACTAGATGGATCTACTTATATAGGAGCAAGGGGTGGCGGCCAAGGAGGTGGGAGAACGTCCCAAGGCAGCCTAAAACTAACCCTAGGTCGTACAAGGCCAATGGGCCCAAGTGGAGGTGACGTAACACCTTTGGACTTGTAGTTTGACTCGGATTCTGGTGCAGCGTCAGATTGTTTCGTCCATAACTCAATGCTCCGGACGGATTTTAAGATGATTCCAACTGTGCTGGAAAGAGAATGAAATCTACTTTCCAACAAAAAAAGAATCACCCAATTCGGAGTCCGTATGAAAAAGTTGTTGACGTTTTGAGTCAGGTATGTCTGTGCAGTCCGAATCTGAATCCAGAACGTGAGAGACTTGGACTCTATCTTCTCTTGGCCCAAAAGTGACGTGAGAAGACTTTTTGAACAGCACCTAAACTTCTCCTTTTCCCTTATTTTCATATGTGGATTGTACAAATGTCCCATACACCTGCAATTAGACAAAACACAAAAGTATGTGAAGTATTTTTGTTCTGGATGACATAAATATATTATTGAATAGTTTGCACTAGAAATCACCTGACAAATATGCATGTATGCAATATTTTTGGTCTTATCCAAGGTAGTCATGTCCTCATCATCCTCCCCTTCTTGAAAACAAAGCCGTCCTCGGCGTTGCTTAATCTGAAATGTGGCTAATGAAAGAGACAAGGTGTACATGTTGTATATGTATACATCATCCATTTTTACTTCCCTTGATTTTTGCATATATGACACATGAATAGATGAGTAACTTGCATAGTTCATAAAATCTAAAGCCAACAAATTAGCACAAGAACTAGAAGGCATGAAAATATTGCAACTCAGTTTGCACATATAAGTGAAGCTCTTATTTATTTCAAAAGATTGACAATGTTCATCATTAAACCATCCCAACATTGGTGAATAAACCTTATTTGAATCAAATTTACATGCTACAACATGCTTAGATAAGCAAACATGCAATGAGTCATTCGACACAGAATCATCACCAAGATTAGAGGTCATATCAAAACGATTAAACATTGATTCTTTTGCATCAACAGTTAATTCAATGGGTGCACTCAAAATTGTTGGTATTTCAGTTGTTTGATCACATGACGCATTCATGACAGTATCAAGATTCTCTAAAATAGGTGTTGTGCTCAAATCACCAGGTAACTCAACACATGATGCATTCAAGTTAACTAGGGATGCATCATTCTCATGTGAAGTTATATCATCAATACCTTTACTGTTACCTTGTCGCAAAGACGTAGCTGATGTAGGTACACACGTAGACAATGCACCATGCTCTTGAGATGATGCCGCGCTCACAATCCGTGGTGGGGCTGCTCTAGTAGGTGCAACGGTGGAGGAACCAACTGGCGGTGGTGAGCATGAACTGGAATAGTAGTTGTTGTAGTCACCCAATGCATCCTCCTGTATCTGTCTCTCAAAGGTACAAGCACGAACATACATACCAATAATGCAATGAGGAATATACTGAAATCTTTCCTGAATATCATGGTTCAAACCACCAAAAAATCTATTCATTGTATCATCCTTAGATTCTTCTATGTCACAATGATGCATATAAGATTTGAACTCTTTGTAGTAAGCATGAACAGTGTTGTTGCCTTGTTTAAATTGTTCAAATTTGCGAAGCAATTCACGACGATAGTAAGGAGGGAAAAACTGTTTTCTCATTACATCTTTCAAATCTTTCCAAGTTGTGGGTTGGTTATCAATGTTTTTCTTACAATGCACACTCCACCAAACTGAAGCAAAACCAGTAAATGCTCTAGTGGCAGCTCGTACTCGCTCAAGTTCAGAGAAGTCATGGTTACTAAAAACTTCTTCTACTTCAAACTCCCAAGCAAGATAAATAGCAGGATTAAATCTACCCTCAAATGACGGTAAAGAGATAACCTGACCATGTGGTTGTGTGTTCTGTCCCAACTCTCGTGATGGTGAAGATGTGTTCATCGTGCAAGAACTTCTAT